>RPOG01002493.1:14064-71590 GCA_008086565.1 Thalassoma bifasciatum
AGAGAAGAAAAACAGAGACAAGGCCAGAGAAGAGAAACAGGGATGAGGCCAGAGAAGAGGAAAGAGAAGAAAAAGAGAGACAAGGACAGAGAAGAGAAACAGGGATGAGGACAGAGAAGAGAGCAGAGAAGAACAACAGAGATGAGGCCAGAGAAGAGGAAAGAGAAGAAAAACAGAGACAAGGCCAGAGAGGAGAAACAGGGATGAGGCCAGAGAAGAGGAAAGAAGAAAAAGAGAAGAGGAAAGAGAAGAAAAACAGAGATGAGGCCAGAGAAGTCCTTTCTCTTCTTTTTGTCTCTACTCCTATCTCTTCTCTTTGTCTCTACTCCGGTCTCTTCTCTTTGTCCCTACTCCGGTCTCTTCTTTTTGTCTCTGTTCCGGTCTCTTCTCTTTGTCCCTACTCCGGTCTCTTCTCCTTTCTCTTCTCTTTGTCTCTACTCCGGTCTCTTCTCCTTTCTCTTCTCTTTGTCTCTGCTGGCCAGAGAGTCAAGAGGAGACAAGGACACGTTTTTAAAGATCTTAACCCTCTTGGGAAACAGTACGCCAGGTAGACTGGTCCGTTACAGACTGAGAAATTTTCCCGGATCAGTAGAAACATCCGGGAACTTGTAGTTTACAGCCCAAGACAAGATCCTAAACAAAACCCAGAACAAGATCCAGAATAAAATCCACAAGAACACATTTTAACTCCTTTGAGCGCCAAAACCTCAACATCAGATACCAGACATTTATTTATTTACAATAAAATACGCTCCTTAAACCTTTTGTACAAGAGAGCACAGTTGAAACCGAAGTCAAATTCCAGCTTCTTGAAGAAACTTGGCAATTAAGGCGATTCTGAAATTTTGAGATAAAGAAACAAGATAAAATTCAAATTTGTTGTTTTTTTTTCTCAAAATTTAAACAATTTATCTGGAAATTTTGACTCATTTTTCCTGATCATTTTGACTTCATCTCAATCATGATTTCCAAATTATTATTTTCTGTTTTTATTTACATTTAAGACAACATCCCGAATATATTGGAACCTTTAACTTTGCACCTTTAACTTAGTTTCATTTTCAGCTCCTGACGTAGTTTTGGTTCATTTTTAAATCTTTTTTAACTCGTCACATCTGGAGCGACTGTGTCTCATCATTTTGTCACTTAAAGCTTCTTCTCTTCTTTGATTGCTCTTTTAAAAAACTTCTCTGATTGTTTCCTGACGGCTGGATTACTCTGCACCTGGACACACACACACACACACACACACACACACACACACACACACACACACACACACACACACTCCGGTGTGGCCCTGCAGAAGCTGAATCCTGGGATCTGCTTTTCCAAACTGGATCCATCCAGGCAGATTAGTCGACTTGTAGACGAGCAAATATTAGCAAAGGTAGAGAGGAGGAGTAAGCGAGAAAAAGAGCGAAGTCAGTTGTTGTTTACTTGAGGCTTCGCTTCACAAACGTGAACCATTAAAAGATCTGTAAACGTGGAAGACTTTGACATAATACCAGTATGATTCACAAAAACTGGCTGTTTCTGTGTCGTTTCTAAAATAATTAACAGATTTAAAGGATTTCTGATGTTTGGTCTGTTTAGTGGCGTTACTGTACCTTTAAGAGCGGACGTCAAACAGGAAAAAGTGCGGCTTAAGTATCCGCCGTGTTTCCATCCTGACCGTTTCTGTTGCAGTTCAGTGAGTGAGCAGGTACAGCTGCAGGTGAGCGCGGCGGCGGTGGCGGTGGCGGTGGCGGGCGGATGGGGCTGAAACCAGAGAGGACTGTGGGAGCGCGGCACTGATGGTCGGCTGGGAGCATTAATGAAGCAGATTATGTGTCCTGGCGTGGCCCCGCGGCTCCTTCAGCTCCAACTACAGCGGCGTTTAGAAACCGAAGACCTGAAACAATCTCACTTTTTACAGATTTAACCTTTTAATAATCCAGAATAATCCAAGATTTAAAGCGAGGTTATCAACCACGTGACACAAAGTTTAACTGCCTTTCAAACAGGAAATAAACACACGACCTAAATTCACATCAAACATAGAAACGTTGAATGTTAAGAGTCAGGGAAACCAAAGCACGAGTTGGTAAATACTGAAAGTTTCATTTGTTTTTGTCATAACCAAAACAACAACAATAAAACATGAAAACAGAAAGTAGGTCAGAGTTCGGCCTCAGGTGCAGTCGACAGCGAACAGATCATCGTCTCTGTGACTTTAAAGCAGTTTACAAATCAACTTTTTGGGGCTTTTAGGAAACATTAGGGATCCACCATTTAATCAGAAGGCCAGTTAGTCACACAATTTGTCTGGATTTAGTTGATATTCTTGAATTTAAAATGATTTTCTCACTAACTGACCTTCTGTCAAACAGACCCTCTGATTTCTGACTAACAGGCCTTCTGACACAATATAGCTTCGACTAACAGGTCCACTAATTTTCTGACTTACAGAACTTCTGACTAATGAGTGTTCTGGTTTTCTGACTATCAGACCTTCTAAATAATGGGCCTTCTGTCAAACAGACCCTCTGATTTCTGACTGGCAGGCCTTCTGACACACTATCCCTTCCTTTGACCAACAGGTCCACTAATTTTCTGACTTACAGAACTTCTGACTAATGAGCCTTCTGGTTTCCTGACTAATCGACCTTCTGTCTAACGTAACTGCTGAATAACTGACCAGAAAAATGGGCCCTCTGTCAAACAGACCCTCTGATTTCTGACTAACAGTCCCTCTGTCACTCTAACTTTCTGATTTCCAGGTCCACTAACTGTCTGACTAATAGGTCCTCTGATTTTCTGACTAACTGACCTTATGAATAACAAGCCATCTGGTTTTCTGACTATCAGACCTTCTGAATAATGTAACTTCTGACTATCTGACTCTCTGATGAACGGGCCTTCTGTCAAACAGACCCTCTGTCTCTGACTAATGGGCCCTCTGACACTCTAACTTTCCGATTTACAGGTCCACTAACTGTCTGACTAATCGGTCCTCTGATTTTCTGACTAACTGACCTTATGAATAACAAGTGTTGTGGTTTTCTATCTATTGGAACTTCTGACTAACTGACTCTCTGATGAATGGGCTTTTCAGTCAAACAGACCCTCTGATTTCTGACTAACAGGCCTTCTGACACACTTACCTTTTGGCCAACAGGTCCACTAATTTTCTGACTAACAGGCCTTCTGACTAATAAGCTTCCGGTTTTCTGACTAATCGACCTCCTGTCTCACGTAACTGCTGAAAAACTGACCAGAAAAATAAGCTTTCTGTCGAACAGACCATCTTATTTTCTGACCAACAGGCCTTCTGACACACTAACCTTTGGACCAGCAGGTCCACTAATTTTCTGACTAACAGGCCCTCTGGTTTTCTGACTGTCAGACCTTCTGAATAATGTAACTTCCAACTATCTGACCCTCTGTCAAACAGACCCTCTGATTTCTGACTAACAGGCCCTCTGACACTCTAACTTTCTGATTAACAGGTCCACTAATTGTCTGACTAATAGGTCCTCTGATTTTCTGACTAACTGACCTTATGAATAACAAGTGTGCTGGTTTTCTATCGAATGGAACTACTGACTAACTGACTCTCTGATGAATGGGCTTTTCAGTCAAACAGTACCTCTGATTTTCTGACCTAGAGAACTTCTGACTAATTAGTGTTCTGGTTTTCTATCAGCCCTTCTAAATAATGGGCCTTCTGTCCAACAGACCCTCTGATTTCTGACTAGCAGGCCTTCTGACACACTATCCCTTCCTTCGACCAACAGGTCCACTAATTTTCTGACTAACAGAACTTCTGACTAATGAGCCTTCTGGTTTCCTGACTAATCGACCTTCTGTCTAACGTAAGTGTTGAATAACTGACCAGAAAAATGGGCCCTCTGTCAAACAGACCCTCTGATTTATGACTAACAGACCTTCTGACACTCTAACTTTCTGATTAACAGGTCCTATAATTGTCTGACTAATAGGTCCTCTGATTTTCTGACTAACTGACCTTATGAATGACGAGTGTTGTAGTTTTCTATCTATTGGAACTTCTGACTAACTGACTCTCTGATGAATGGGCTTTTCAGTCAAACAGACCCTCTGATTTCTGGCTGACAGGCCTTCTGACACACCGACCTTTTGGCCAGCAGGTCCACTTATTTTCTGACTAACAGGCCCACTGATTTTCTGACTTACAGAACTTCTGGCTAATGGGCCTTCTGTCAAACAGACCCTCTGATTTCTAACTAACGGGCCCTCTGAAACTCTAACTGTCTGACTTAGAGGTCCTCTGATTTTCTGACTAACTGACCTTGTGAATAACAAGTGTGCTGGTTTTCTATCTAATGGAACTACTGGCTAACTGACTCTCTGATGAATGGGCTTTTCAGTCAAACAGACCCTCTGATTTCTGACTAACAGGCTTTCTGACACACTATTGCTTCGACCAACAGGTCCACTAATTTTCTAACTTATGTATCTTTACACTAATAAACAATCTGACCAGCAGACTTTCAGGTCCACTGATTTTCTGTTTAACAGACTTTTTGACTAACATGCCTTCTGTTTTTCTGACTTACAAACCCTCCGACCAAAAGACCCTTTAATTTTCTGGCAGACATATCTTTTGACTCATGTTTCTTTTAAATTTTTTGACTAATGGGACCTCTGATTGTCTGACAAACTGGCCTCCTGACATTCACAAACAATCAACCCCGGCAAAACCTTTGTTTTTTAAAGTTGTTGTCGTTTATTACAGTGAAAGTGAAGCTTGAGTTTAGAGGGAAGAGGTTTATTTCCACTTTTGCATCATTTTAGGGTTTGAAAGTGTCTGGTTCATCATCAAAAGTTGCAAAATTTTCTGAAACAAACTTTCTTTGACTGATAGTGAAGGACTTCCGTTTACATGATAGATCAGCACACAAACGTTTTTGTCAGAGAAATCTAATTAGGGCCCGAGCGACCGCAGGCGGGCGAAGGCCCTCTTGGAACCTTAAGGATTATACATTTTTTCCGCCGCTTTAACCCCAATTTTCGCCCCTTTCCCTTGAAAAAAAGAGCGCCACACTATGTCCTACCCCCCCAGACAAGTGCGAAAAATTTATTATTTTGCCACTCAAAAAATGCTACAATCTTGCTAGCATTTAGCATTAGCTTAAAACGGTAGCCCCGCCGCCTACTTTCACTTACAAGTCTGAAAGTTTTTGGCTACCTCAATCATGCCTCGACCTTCAAAAAATTCTCTTGGGCAAACTCTGAATTTTGCACAGCAAGTTCGGAAATTTGTCCCAAAAGTCGGAATTTGACGATTTTTGGGGTACGTATTTGAACGAACTTGTCCTAGGCTTTTTGTCGGATCAGCTTCAAATTTCTCATGTGTATACTACACACAGTGACGATTAAAAGTTATTAAAAGATTGTTATAATCTTCAGGGGCGTGGCCACCAGAGGGCGCCAAAAAAAAAGAAAAATTTACATGCTCCGATTTGTATGAAATTTTTTGGGCACGTTTTTCACTCCAAGACCTTGATAAAAATGTAAAATGTTAAGGCAAAACAATAATTTAAAGTTCTGAAATTTTACCTCAAAGTTAGAAATTTTGCGCTAGCACGGTACGAACTTTTTCGAACTTGTCCTACAGTTTTTTTCAGATTATCTCCAAATTGGACAGGTGCATACTAGACCCACTGATGATCAAAATTTATAGAAGGATTGTTATAATATTGATGGGCGTGGCCACTAGGGGCGCCAAAAGTTGACCATTTTTCAGAACCACAAAAACCTTAATAACTTTCTCGTACAAAGTCAGATCCTGACCAAACCTCTCACACATGTTCACTGTCCCAGCCTGAGTGCAGCCATATGGCTTTTATTCACGTGAAGTAAGGCGCCCCCTATTGGCAACAGGAAATCAAGTGTTTTACTCTGTGACCCATAGCTCCTCCCCCTTTGATCTTTTTTTAAAAACAATTACACAGAAACATCAAAAACATCTTCAACAAGTCCCATATATAAGGTCAAGTTCCTATTTTGAATGATGTGTCTTTAGTGATGTGTGAAAGTCGACCCAAAATTGACCATTTTCTCACAAACATAAAAACCTTAATAACTTTCTCGTACAAAGTCAGATCCTGACCAAATCACACAAAAATGTTCACTGTCACAGCCTTAGTCCAGCCATATGGGTTTTATTCACGCAAAGTAAGGCGCCCCCTATTGGCAACAGGAAATCAAGTGTTTATGCTGTGACCCATAGCTCCTCCCCCTTTGATCTTTTTTTTAAAACAATTGCACAGAAACATCAAAAACATCTTCAACAAGCACCATATATATGGTCAAGTTCCTATTTTGAATGATGTGTCTCAAGTTTAGTGTCAAAGTCTGAAGTGACTTCATGAATCAAGGACTCCTGATAACTCCCTGATTTTGAGCCTAATCTCCTTCAAATTTCATTTAAACGGTCATGATCCATCCCTGGATACAGCCCCAAACTGAGAGGATTAAACTGTATGTCTTAAAGATTTTTAATAATTCATTTTTTCCAAGTTTTAGGCTGATAAAACTCTGTACCTTGCAAAAATAATCATTTAGCTCCAGCATTAATGGTCATTTGGCTCCATCTAGTGGCCAGAGTTTACTTTTAGGTGTTCTGTGTGAGTTTGGCCACCAGGTTGAGCCAAATGACCATTTTTGCTGTGTGATTTCTTTCAGTTCTGACATTGTGACACTGACACACTCATTTTTAGAGCAGCAGGAGGCTGTGCTGTGAGCATGCAGCCATTTGATGTTGATATTATATTTGAAATTTCTAAGACATCTTCAACAAGCTCAGTTAATGAGGTCAAGTTTCTGTTTTGAATGATGTTTCTCTTGTGAAGTGTCAAAGTCTGAAGTGCTTTCATGAACCACAGACTCTCAATAAGCCCCTGATTTTTAGCCTGATCTTCTACAGATTTCATTCAAACTGTCAAAATCCATCCTTGGACACACCCTCATACTGAGAGGATTAAACTCTTTGTCTTATGGATTTTTAATCATTTCTTTTTTCTAATTTTCAGGCCAATCAAACTCTCCACCTTGTGAAAATGATCATTTTGCTCCAACAAAAATGGGTTTTAGCTCCATCTACTGGCCAAACTGAATCTTTGGGTAGCCTGTGTGAGTTTGGCCACCAGATGGAGCCAAATGACCATTTTTGCTGTGTGACCTATTTTCAGTGCACAGGGAGGCTTCTTGAAGAAACATGAGAGCAGACAGAGGAATGTGCTGTGGCCATGCAGCTCTCTGCATGTTGTCATTATTCTATTTCAGCTGAACCCTGAAACACATGAGCAGGGGTCTGCAACCTTTAAGGAGACATTTTTCTTTATTTCACATGGATCAAGGTCATTCCACAGCCACAAAAATCTTCACTATAAAAGCAATAAAATGTTAAAATTCTACACAGAAGTAAATGTATTTAAAAGTACAGCCACATGCAGCAAAGAACGGCCCTCGCTCCCATGTGGCTGACTGAGAACGATTGCAGCATGTTCAGACATGCACACAGGTCGACGCTATTTAAAATTAAAGCCGCAAGCGGCGAGGAGCGGGGAGTCGCTCTCGTGCGGTTGTCCGAGCGAATGCTCGGACGAGCGCACGTGAGCGAGGGCCCGTGTATCGCCGCTTGCGGCTTTAATTTTAATTTTGTCTTTGTTGTTTCAAAAGCAACCCACGTAGAAAGTAAAGTGAAACCTAAATCCTCTCTGATCAAAATGTTTGATTCATCTTCAGGAGATCTTGACTTTAAAACTTGGAGAGTGGGATTATCTTCCATCTCGATCTCGTCAAACTTTCCTGGATCTTTATCTTGTGAAAGCACCAAACCCTGCAGCTCTCACAGATTCCAGTTTCAGACTCAGTCCCAGCTCCAGAGTTTGTTTTCCGGAGTTTTTTTGGGTGAATGGAGAGGTCTGTCGACGGCCGGGGGACAATGAAACGGGATCAGCGAGCGGAGGATTTAATTAATCCAGTGAACGAGGAGAAAACAGCAGAGACCCAGCTGGAGATCACAAACAGGGTTCAGTCATGAAGCAGCAGCTCTGCAGTTTCAGTTTCACCTCCAAACAATAACCTCAGTTTTTACACCAACAACCAGGAACCTGCAACTATTCCTGCAGTTTTCCACTTTCCAGAATCTGAGTCAGATATTACTCGACGAAATACTTTGTCAGCGGTGAAACGTCCCCTCACTAAAGTTTGTTTTCTTGCTCTTTTTTGTGTCTCTGATCTCCTCAATCAGTGCGTGGTCCAAACGCAATAAAATCCAAAACTTTGACGAGAAACAAGCTCACAAGTATCGCTGAGATTGAAGTTGCAGATGTCCGTCATCTTCTGGTGTAAAGTACTAACTACATGAGGCACCTCATTTGCAGCTATGGTTCATTAATGGGTCAATGAGGTGACGTCCCCTTTTTTTGTGTCCGAGTGTAATATTTCCTTCCATCATGAATTGAGTATTTCATCACATGTATTTCTTTATTCTATGAAACCTGTGTTATTTGAACACATCTTTAAACTATTAAAATATAACATGTTTTTTTGTGTTTTGGTTCCTCAAACCCCCAAAATGTCAGGTGGTGCAACCGTCCTGACAAGTATCCACAGTAATTAAACTCTAAAAATTGAATGTCAGTTATTGTAAATGGAAATTAAAAATACAGTGGCATTATTTTATGCTTCAACCTTTTTAAATAAAACATTCTTTGCAAATAAAAAGAATTTTAAAGCTGTTGAGAAATGTAAAAAACTTTTGTCCNACAACCAATGTAATAATGTGAAATGTTATTTTAACATCAAATTATTTATCTTATTCACAAATAAAAGAAATGAAACACACAAAATGAAAATGTATGAGTCACTACAGACACTTGAGAGATACTTGCCAATAATTTCACACAGAAAAAATAACAGGAACATATAAATATATATTCATATATTTGGTTGCGCCACCTGACATTTTTGGGTGCTCAAATTAAAAATACTAAAAAATAATGAACCTAAAAACTTTGAAATGTTGGTCAACTACTGAAATCTGTTAGAAAACATAATTCTTCTCTCAGAAATATGTTTTTTATCCATTTTCAAAGAACTTTTAAAAAATACGTTTTTAGACCCTCTTTTTGTCATTGACCCATATATTTTGTACATGTTTGTACGTGCGCTTATAATCCCTGACAAATGTTGCTGTGCTTGTCGTTGAGGCAGTTTTTACTTAACAAAACAAACACTTTTGAGCCGTTTTCATCTAGAATATATTTAGTAGCCGAATATTTGGTGCATCCCTCGTGTTTAAAGACCTCACCTCCTCCACAGTTTGTTTTTTAAGTTTGTTGTTGTCTTAAATTTTTGACTCTATGCTGCCACCTACTGGTGGATGTTATGGTGAACAGCAACGCCAACGTGAAGGACGTATGGAAGTTTGTGAGCAGTGACGGTAAAAAGGAGAAAGAATAGGACGTTTAGATTTCCCGAAAGAAAAGAAGGAGACATGAGCCTTTAGTTTTACTGGTTGGTTTGTGTTTTTTTTTTTTTCAGGCAGGAATGTGATGGATTATTATCTCTGCTGCAGAGAATAACACACACACACACACACACACACACACACACACACACACCTTGATGAAATAAGTCGTGACCTCGCCGTGTCCCATCAGGCGCTCTGATCCGTGACTGACAGGTGACGACGGCCGCTCGGGGACTTTCCCCAAACACGCCGACCGGGCCACTCCCATGACCTTTGACCCCGAGCAGCGTGTCAGTCTGACATCATGTGAGAGGATGACATCATCAGGTTAACCCTCGCTGCACCTCAGAGCGAGAGATTCAAAGACCTAGAATGTAAAAGTTCCAACGCAGAAATTTCTATTTTGATTATTTTCAACAAGTTAAAGACGAGAAAACTTTTGAATCTGAGAATTTTAGTTTCACGAAGTTGGATCACGTGTTTGTTGACGTGGTTTTCCTGTTAGATCAGAGTTTTAGGGCAGTCTTGTTCTGGACTTCACCTCCCCCCTCCTCCCCCTCTTCCTCACCCCCCCCCTCCTCTCTGAAGCGGTGTCAGGTAGACGCTGTAAAAAGCAGTGCAATAGATACCTCCTCACCTGCTCCTTCCCCTGGACCCCTGCTGAGAGCAAGCTGTTGTTCTCCCCCCCCTCACCCCTCTCCTCCCTCCTCCTCCCCCCTCCTCACCCTCAACACACCTGTCCGACCCCAAACCCCGTCTCCACACCGGTGCTTCAATTATTAACTTGAAGAAAACACGCAGGAAGTTTGATGCTCGTTTCGTTGTGCTCATTAACATCGTTGTAGTTCCTCGTTAACTCCAGAGTTCGTCACCGGTTTGTTGTTGTTAATTGTCCGACTTCTTTCAGGGACTTTTAATATACAATAGAAGGGGAGTGCAACTTATTACCAGAAGGCCTGTGAGCCAGAAGGGCTATCAGTCAGAAAATAACTTTGGGTTTAAGAATCTCAAAAACAGATATAAGTAATTTTCTGGCTAAAAAACTGAATTTCTGATTTTCAGTCAAACAGCTCCCTGATTTTCTGACTAATGGGCCTTCTGCCCAACAGGCTGACTGATCGCCAGAGTTACGGGCCACGTGTTTATCTGACCAATGGGCCTTCTATTTTTCCGACTGACAAAACTTCTGACCAGTAAGTCTGCTGACAATTGGGCCGGCTGATCTCCTGACTAACAGGCCTTTTGACAAATAGGCCTTCAGGTTTTCCGACTAATTGGTCCTTTGACTAATGAGCCTTCTGATCTTCTGACTTACAGGCCCTCTAACTAAGATGCCATCTGATTTTCTGACTATTGGACCTCTAACTATTGGACCTACACACCAAAGGTCTTCCTGAGTAATGGGCCTTCTGATTTCCTGACTGACAAAACTTCTGGTTAACAAGTTTTCTGACTATTGGGCCTGCTGATCTTCTGACTAACAGGCTGACCAATTGAGGGGCCCTCAGGTTTTCTAACCACCTGGCTTTCTGACTATTGAGTCTTCTGGCTTTCTGACAAACAGGCCCTCTTACTAAGATACCATCCAATTTTCTGACTGACAGGCCCTCATACTAAGATACCATCCAATTTTCTGACTAACAGGCCCTCTTACTAAGATACCATCCAATTTTCTGACTAACAGGCCCTCTTCCTAAGATACCATCCAATTTTCTGACTAACAGGCCCTCTCACTAAGATACCATCCAATTTTCTGACTAACAGGCCCTCTTACTATTGGATTTACAGACCAGAGGTTCTGATTTCCTGACTAAGGAACCTTTCGTTTTCTGACTGACAGGCCCTCTTACTAAGATACCATCCAATTTTCTGACTGACAGGCCCTCTTACTAAGATACCATCCAATTTTCTGACCAACAGGCCCTCTTACTTAGATACCATCCAATTTTCTGACTAACAGTTTCTGACCTACAGGCCCTCTTACTATTGGACTAACAGACCAAAGGTTCTCTTGCGTAATGGGCCTTCCCATTTC
Organism: Thalassoma bifasciatum; assembly: GCA_008086565.1. Taxonomy (NCBI): domain Eukaryota; kingdom Metazoa; phylum Chordata; class Actinopteri; order Labriformes; family Labridae; genus Thalassoma; species Thalassoma bifasciatum. The sequence continues at coordinate 25,605 of RPOG01002493.1, forward strand.
CTGACTAAGGAACCTTTTGTTTTCTGACCAACAGGCCCTCTGACTCTCTGAGTAATGAACTTTTGGACTAACTGACCCTACTGGTTTGCCTACTAACAGGCCCTCTTCCTAAGATACCATCCAATTTTCTGACCAACAGGCCCTCTTACTAAGATACCATCCAATTTTCTGACCAACAGTTTCTGACTAACAGGCCCTCTTACTATTGGACTTACAGACCAAAGATACTCATTTCCTGACTAACAAACCTTTTGTTTTCTGACTAACAGGCCCTCTGACTCTCTGAGTAAACAACTTTTGGACTAACTGACCCTCTGGTTTCGGACTAACAGGCCTTTGAGAAGAAGACAGACCCCTAATGACGGTCATCTCGTCCTTTTTTCCTTTTATTGGTTGAATTTCTTGTAAACTTGGAAGATGAGCAAAAATCTGACGCTGTGACGTGACTCCGTCTGGTCCTCTAGATAAAGTTTTCGACTTTAACCACGCGGGGCTTTTACCTGAAGCGTCACCTTGAAGAGGAGCATGCTGGGAGCAGGTTTAACCTTAAGTTTCACCTTCAGCTCAAAGCCTCAAATAAAATCTCTACAAAATAAAAGTGAGAGCGAATGTGGAAATAAGAAATCAAACTGAAGTTTCCTGAATGAGTTCAGCAGAAGCCCACATGTTGAAGGAGGAGGAGGAAGGGGGAGGAAGAGGGGGAGGGAGGGGGGGAGGCTCTGGGGGAGCAGGTCTCATTGTTTGGTATCTCTGCAGGACTGTAGCTAATAAAACTAAACTGGGCCTGGGGGGACGCGGCTGAACTTCCTGTAGCGGTGGTATTTATTTATTCGGAGGGTCCGTCTCAGGTCTCCAGAGTCGGCCGTAAACAAAGAGCTCTCCTCCTCCCCCTCCTCCTCCCCCTCCTCCCCCCTCCTGCTTCGTCCACATCGCCCGTTTGACTCTGATTTATTTATAATTCCCTGAAACCACTCTGCGGTGCAACCCGATCGCTGCGAGCTTGTGAAAACGTCGCTTTTCCTCGAGATTCACAAAAAAAGGAAGTTACTCCCCTGTCCCCCTTTCTTCTCCCTTTTCCTCCCCCGTTTAATTCCAGCCTTCGGCCACTCACGCAAATAAATACCTTTCTACTTAAACATACACAGGATCATTAATTTAGCCCATCTGTTCCTCTCTGCATCACTTCCAGGACACACACACGTTTCCTCGCACACTCGGCTCAGGTTGCTGCGATAACTGCAGATACAGGAAGAAAGAAAAAACACAAACCTGGGTTTTAACAGGGGCGGATCTACGGGGGGGGCAGAGGGGGGCAGCTGCCCCCCTAAAATGACAGAAAGAGGGTCTAAAAACGTATTTTTAAAAAGTTCTTTGAAAATGGATAAAAACATATTTCTGAGAGAAGAATTATGTTTTCTAACAGATTTCAGTAGNAAATTGTTCCAGTCACCAATGAAGTGAAAAAACCTTTTTTATCAGTATTTCAGAGAAATCTACAAACTTTTCCACTTGGTCACAAATGTCATTTGGGCTCCTCTGGCTGATGCAGTTTCCTGTTTCCTGTTTTATTCTCTTCACTTTAAAATAAAAGTCTAATGTTACGGTTGCACCACCCTGACATTTGACAAGGTGAAAATTACGGGACAAAAGTTTTTGACATTTCTCAACAGCTTTAAAATTCTTTTTATTTGCAAAGAATGTTTTATTTAAAAAGGTTCAAGCATAAAATAATGCCACTGTATTTTTAATTTCCATTTACAATAACTGACATTCAATTTTTAGAGTTTAATTACTGTGGATACTTGTCAGGACGGTTGCACCACCTGACATTTTGGGGGTTTGAGGAACCAAAACACAAAAAAACATGTTATATTTTAATAGTTTAAAGATGTGTTCAAATAACACAGGTTTCATAGAATAAAGAAATACATGTGATGAAATACTCAATTCATGATGGAAGGAAATATTGCACTCAGACACAAAAAAAGGGACGTCACCTCATTGACCCAAAGATTTAATTCAAAGAAAAGTTAAACCTCAATAAACACATCTGTGAATTACCAACTGCAGTGAATGAGATGATGTAGCAGTACCACCCCCCCATTTCCAGCAAAGGGTTAAAATTTTGAGTTTAAAGGTCACAATTATAGGGCAAGAGTTGAAATTTTGAGCTAAAAATATCAAATTTCAAGTTTTACAGTCAATTTTTAGATAAATAATCAAAATTAAAGTGGAAAGGTTGAAATTTTGTGCTACAAAATAATTACATTTTTCATTTAAAGCCAAATTTTTGGGTTAAAACGTCAAAATTTGAGACAAAGGTCAAACTTTTTAAGATAAACATGAATAAAAAGTCAAACTGATGGGGCGAAAGGTTTAAATTTTAAGCCAAGAAAACAAATTTAAAGTTTAAAAGTCAAAATTTTGGGATGAATTGCGAGGCAAAAGGTAAATTTTGAACACAAAAAAAAAATTCAAATTTTGAGTTTGATGGTCAAAATTTTGAGAAAAAAATCAAAACTTTTAGAAATAAATTCAAAATATGGGGATAAAGATGTTACTTTTAGTCAATGAAATCACATTTAAAAATAAAGGAGTTTTTTTTTTAATAGACAGTCAAAACTTGTGTTAAAAAGTCAAAAAAAATAATTTTGCTTAAAAAAATTTAGAATAAGAGTTTTAAAGTCAAAATTTTAGGATAAATACTTAAAATTTTAGGCAAAAGTTGAAAGTTTTAGCATAAAAACAATCTAAATTTGAGTTCAAAAGTACAAATTTTGTGAAGAAAAAGTCAAAACTATTGGGGAAAAGTTGATATTTTGCTTTTTTTTAATCACAATTTTTTTCTACTTTTTATAAAAGAACAAAAAAAAAAAAAAAAGGAGAAATCTCAGCAAAGTCAGTTTTCCGTTTTGATGTTTTTAACTCTCATAAATTTTTTCTTAGGTACATTTTTTCTGTTTCCCTTCTCCAAATGTTTTTCTCTGTAAATGTGGAGCGAGTGTTATAAATAAAAGTTGCAAAAAGAAACGATCTGAAACTAAAGAACGAAGCAGAAGCTGACAGATGATGAGCGCAGGAATAAATCCGACGTGTTGTCGTCTTCGTCGTCTCCGTCGTCTTCGTGGTTGCGTCGGTGAAACCTGTCGGGATCAGAGGTGCAGGTTTGTCGTCTGTTGTGATTCGCTAACAGCTGACTGACAGGTGAGGGCGCTTCTCCTGAGGAAACGCACCAGTTGTTGCTTGTTGCTGCAACATCTGGACGCCCAACTGAGGATTAACCCCCCCCTCCCCGCTCCTCCGTTTCCTCGGTGGCGTGCGCTGAGCCCGTGGTGGCGTTTGTGATACGGAGGGAAAAGTTTGAGGGAACTGGTTTTAACCCTGAAGAGCAGCGTTTGGAAAGTGGCTTCAGGCTGAAGCAGAAAATTCCCTCGGACAAAGAGAGAGGTTAGATCTCCCAAAGAACCCTGGGAAAATACGTCAACAGCTGCTCGTTTCATTTATTTATTTTAAACTGAGAATGAAACCACACGCTCGCTTTCATCTGAGCGACAGACTCAAGAAAACTAAACTTAAAGCTGCAACTTACGGTTCTCTTCACCTCTGATTCACCTGTGAAGTTTCTCACCATCAAAACTGAAGTTCAGCTCAGAAAATCAGAAAAATATAACGACCTGTTTTACCGTCTTTCAACATCTTATCAAATTTGAGGGCTAAAGGTCAAAGGATGTTAAAGTTTCTTTTTTTTCTAGTTTTTAAAGCTCTACACGGCCTTTATGTTGCAGCTCCACCAATGAGGTTCTAGAATGTTCAACATGAAGGTCAGAGAACTTTCTGCCCTTGATGATGTCACAACATGAAGGTCAGAGAGCTTTCTGCCCTTGATGATGTCACAACATTCCGGAATTCTCTCTCCTCCTAAAAGTATTCAAAGTACAAAACAAAATGAAGTTTCTTGAAACTTGAAACTTTCTGGAAAACTAAAAAAGTATTTTTTTATGTAATGTCATTTCAGAAAAATAAAAAGAATCAATAGAAAAAATTATATCCTACTGATCAATAATTTTTCCTACAGGTGTACATGTCACATATTTGTTTCACATATATTCTGACGTGAAGAATCTCCATGTCTCTGTCTCTTTAAGAATTGACGTTAAAGTTTCTTTTTTTCTAGTTTTTAAAGCTCTACACGGCCTTTATGTTGCAGCTCCACCAATGAGGTTCTAGAATGTTCAACATGAAGGTCAGAGAACTTTCTGCCCTTGATGATGTCACACCATGAAGGGCAGAGAACTTTCTGCCCTTGATGATGTCACAACACGAAGGTTTAGAGAACTTTCTGCCCTTGATGATGTCACAACATGAAGCTCAGAGAACTTTCTGCCCTGATGATGTCACAACATGAAGGTTCAGAGAACTTTCTGCCCTTGATGATGTCACAACATGAAGGTTTAGAGAACTTTCTGCCCTTGATGATGTCACAACATGAAGGTTTAGAGAACTTTCTGCCCTTGATGATGTCACAACATGAAGGCCAGAGAAACTTTCTGCCCTAAAAGTCGTAATTATGAGAAATAATGACAAAATTATTGCATAAAATTCAACATTTTCAGAAAAAAAAAGTGTTGATATTTGACGAATTTTGACTTTTCTTAAAACCCTGAACACCTCCACTGACTTTAAATACAGTTCTTGTTATTTATAAACTGGATATTCTAACCATATTTTTAGTCATAACGACTGAAGTGCAAAATAAAAAACAGCTTTGACTCTTAACTTTTCAAAATAATGTAAAAAAAGAAATCACAGATTTGGTGATCACATGATCATCATGACTCAAAATCTTTCAGCCCTACCTCCAAACTCCAAAAGTATTCTTTAAATTGAGGGTTAGTTTAGTAAAATGTGACTGCATGTTTTGTGTCATTAATCATGAATAGTAAAATTTCTCATGTGAAAGTTTGAACGACCAACAGGAAATGACTTTTCACTGTTGTGTTTTGGCTTCACTTTTGGAGAGGCGTCATGTCGTTTCTTGAAACACTTTTTAAGTGGGAGGTGTGTGTGTGTTTTCGATCACTCAGTGTGTGTGTGACGGCGAGCTCCGCCGCTGTCGATCATCCTCCAGGTCGCCGTTAAACCGCGACACGTCGAACTCACCGAGTTTAACGACGGCGCCGCCTTGTTGTTGTGCGTCTACGCCGCCGTTCGCCCGAAGCAGACAAACAGACAGATTCCCCTCCACCTGCTGCAGCCAGGAGTGTGTGTGTGTGTGTGTGTGTGTGTGTGTGTGTGTGTGTGTGTGTGTGTGTGAGAAAGTGTGTGTGTGTGTCTGTGAGTGTGTGTGTCTGTGACACACACAGGGTCGTCGAACAAAGAGAGAGGTCGTCGACAAGGTTGGTCTCCGGAGTTGTACTTATAAGTACTGCGTGGATAAGGGTCTCTGTGTGTCGACCTGTGTGTGTGTGTGTGTGTGTGTGTGTGTGTGTGTGTGTGTGTGTGTGTGTGTGTGTGTGGTTAACGTGGCGTCAGTCTTTCATCATCCCAAAGATAATGTCCCTACGCAAGCACCGAGACTGAGTCAAAGTCAGCATAAAAAGAGTGGCCACCAACTAAACCGCGGGCACAAAGAACCGCGAGCCGAGCGAGACGAGATTGTTTGCAGGTTCGTTGTTTCTTCCTGTGTTTTTCAGAGCGACGCCACATGTTGCTCATCAGCTCCGTGTCTGACTGGATCTGTTTATCTGAAGCAGCGATGCTTCGTTCCTGCGTCGTCCGTGATGATGAGGATGTTTAACGCAGACTCTCTCAGCTGTTCGTCTGCTTTTCCGTCATCTTTAACACTTTAAGGTGGAGTTAAGGTGGAATGAAGTTGTTTTAAAGTGGTTAAAGGTTAATAGGCTTATGTTAAAATCCTATTCCAATGAAGTTGTGTCAATAAAAACAGAATAAAATGATTTGTAAATTTTCTTCAACTTATTTTCAATTGAATACACCACTGCAAAAAACTGAAATCTAAGCAAGTCATTCTGTCTTATTTGTAGTAAAAATTGTCTTATTGTTCTTAATTTGAGCCACATTCACCAGACCAGGTCATAAAAATGTCTTATTTCAAGTTTTTTAAGACAAAAATGAGGTGTAAATTGCTTGTAACAAGTGAAAAAAATCAGCCAATGGGAGAAGACGAATTCACCCGGGAAGTTTCTTGAATTTAGAAAGATGTCTTAAAACAAGAATCTTTTATCTTATCCCATTGGCTGATTTTTTTTTACATCATGGGATAAATTAAGTCAAACTTTGGGGTTTAAAGTAAAATAATGAGATAAAAAGTCAAAATTCTGAGGAAATTATTTAAAATTGTGGTATAAATAAACTCAAAATTTGTGTTTTAAACTCAAAACAACAAGATAATAAGTCAAAATTTTGTGTTTCAGTCAAAATTTTAATGGAAAACAAAATTTTAAGTCAATCCAGTCAAAATTATGAGGATAGAAAAGTCAAGACCATGAGATTTAGAGTCATAATTATGAAGAAAAGAGTCTGAATAATGAGATAGAAAGTCAGAAATTTGAGGTAGAAAGTCAAAATACTTAGATATAAAGTCAAAACTGGGGAAAAAAGTCAAGATTGATAAATGAGCCATAAGATGAATTCACCCGGGAAGTTTGTTGAAATTAGAAAGATGTTTTAAAACAAGAATCTTTTATCTTATCCCATTGGCTGATTTTTTTTTACTTGTTACAAACAATTTACACCTCATTTTTTTCTTTAAAAAACTTGAAATGAGACATTTTTATGACCTTGTCCAGTAAATGTGGCTCAAATCAAGAATATCGAGAGAAATTTGACTAAAAATAAGACAGAATGACTTGATTAGATTTCAGTTTTTGCAGTGTAAACTTTTTAGTTTTTTCCTAAAAATCTTGTTCAGGTTCATGTTTCTTTTAACTGGTTCAGTGTTTGTGAGCGGAGGACACTTATTGTTGAAGTCTAACAGTCTAGTAGCTGCACTCTTCTACTACGGAGCCACGCTGTTGATTGTCCTCGTCTTACACAGAACCAAAGTAACAGAACGACTTTATTAGTCCCTGCAGGGACTTTTTCTGTTTCACAGAACCTACGTCGTCTACAACGAGGTTTTGGACAAACATGGAAAGTCGTAATTACGACGGAAGTGTGATACTGGGACACTTACCCATGATGCCATGGGGCACTAACACACCCCCATACCATCACGGATGCTGCTTTTGAACTTTGACCTGAGAACAATCCTGATTGTCCTTTTCCTCTTTGGCCCTGACCTGTGGTGCAGGTACTAAAGGTTTTTCTCAAGACGTCGCAAACACACACAACAACTACAGACTGAAACCTAAAAAAATCTAACAAAAACAACAACAACGGGTATAACTCAGTATTAAAACACCTGCTATACAGTTTATTATGAGATACAAGTCAAATTTATGAGATAAGACGTCATATTTTGAGGTAAAATGTCATATTTAGCCGATAGAAAATTAAACATATTGGATAAAGAACTCAAACTTTAAGATGAAAGACTCAAATAAATGTGAGAAAAATTTGAATTTTCAGATGGAAAGTCAAATTCTTAAGATATAGAAGTCAAATTAATGAGATTAAAAGTCAAATTTAAGTGATAAAAAGTTAAATTATGAGATGAAAACTCAAATTTATGACATGAATAGTCAAAATTTTGAGATAAGGATGTCAAATTTAAGTGATAGAAACTCAAATTTATGAGATTAAAAGTCAAAATAATGTGATTGAAGCTCAAAATTATGTGATTTAAGTCATTTTATGAGATGAAAACTCAAATTTATGGGATGAAAAGTCAAAATTATGAGAAAAATGTCCAAATTTAGTGGTTAAAAGTCAAATTTATATGATCAAAAGTCAAAATTATGTGGTAAAAACTCTAAATAATGTGATACTGTAGGACTATTTGCTCACGCAGTTGTTGACAAAGTGGTGAACCTGGCTCCATCTTTGCTTGTGAAGGACTGGGTTTTTAAAGTGCTTCTGTAATGTTTTGGTTTGGATTTAAGGTGGTTTAAGGACTTATATGTGGACTGAATCTATTCATGTGTGTCAAAAATAAGTTTGTCAGGTTTTAAGGTGGACTTCCTAGAGTTAAGACGTATTAAAAGGTTTGTAATGTGGTTAAGGTGGTATGAGGAGATAGAGCACCTTTTTTTTTTTTTTTTTACAGAAGCTGAAACAAAACACAGAGATCACAAATTGTGATGAAAGTGGACTGGAGTAGTTTTAGTTGATGACCATCACCTCCTCCTCTTAGGGGGGGGGGGGTCAACCTGCTCCTCCATCCTGGTCCTGGGGGCTCTCAGAGCGGAGGAGGAGGAGGAGGAGGAGGAGGAGACGCAGCAGCCATGTGCTTCTCGTTAAAGCTGCGGAAATAAGCGCTGACCCGTTTGCTCAGGAGGCCACATCCATTTAAAGCAGCAGAGTCACCGTCAGAGAGGAGGGGGGGATTGTGGGAAAATAAAGAGACTTAAGGAAGAGACACTGAAGAACAGCTGAACTGAAACTGGAGGTGATTTAAGGTGGAACAGAGGGATTCAGAGGCACCTTAAGGCGGTATTCTGCTTTTCCATATTCTTATTAAGTTTATTAAGTATCAGCCCTGGATGTTCAGACTGAGCATGTGCAGATTTTTAAACCTTTACATTATTATTAGTCGTAAAAATCCCTGAATATGTCTGTGAGCCAATCAAAACGCTCCGTTCTATATGTTGCATAAGATGTTCAGAATGTTGTGACATCATCAATTCTATGGCAAGTCAATTTGATAATTTAAAGTTGGATTATCCAAAATGAACATTGTAGATATCAACAACGTATTTCTGATTTGTTGTCAGAGTCAAAAAGAACATTTCAGATTTCTATAACCTCATTTTGACAAGAATAAATTACGTCATTTTTTTCCCATTCATTTGTATGGGGTTTCTCATTACAGATATCTACAATGTCATTTCAAATACCCAAAATGTGAATTACAGATATCTGCAAATGAATTGTAGATATTTGTTATTCACACTCAAGATATCTCTAAATACACTTTGACTTGGCAGAATTAGAATTAAAGATATCTTTAATACATTACGCTTGGTCAAAATCTAATTTTTGATATCCAAAATAAGGAAGTGAAGATATCTTGAATTAAGGTGAATTAAAGATATCTGTCTGTAGAGATATCTGAAATGACATTTGTGGATAGGCAGAATGTAAACTGCTAAAAAAAAATATAAAGGGAACACTCAAACAACACATCGTCAGTATCAATTATTGAAAATTGCAGTTGAAAATCTTTTTCTAGAGTATAATGTTGTGTTGAGAACAAAAAAATTGATCATTGTAAAGCAAAAATATTGTAGATCAGTGGTCCTTAACCTTTTCCAACTCAGGGCCAACTATAAAGTTTCAAAAATGTTTGCGGCCCACCTCTGATGTCACAACATCAAGGGAAGAAAGTTCTCTAAACCTTCATGTTGTGACATCATCAAGGGCAGAAAGTTCTCTGTCCTTCATGTTGTGACATCATCAAGGGCAGAAAGTTCTCTTAACCTTCATGTTGTGACATCATCAAGGGCAGAAAGTTCTCTAAACCTTCATGTTGTGACATCATCAAGGGCAGAAAGTTCTCTGCCCTTCATGTTGTGACATCATCAAGGGCAGAAAGTTCTCTAAACCTTCATGTTGAACATTCTAGAACCTCATTGGTGGAGCTGCAACATAAAGGCCGTGTAGAGCTTTAAAAACTAGATTAAAAGAAACTTTAACATCAACTCTTAAAGAGACAGGAGCCAGAGCAGAGTTTGAAGGAGGAAATAAGACTTTAACTAAACACTAGAGAGGGAAACTGGGAGATTTTATTGAGCTGTGAATCATATGAAGATACTACGGAGGCCCCAGAGGGACAGAATAAAGCTTAAAAAAAAAGCAGTAACCCCTCTTTAAGGTGGTTGTGTCAGTGTTTGTTGTGAATTAGGAGCTGAAGTGATGGGTGGACGATGATCCACATTTTATCACAAACATGTTTGGATCTTTGCCCGGTGCATGAATCACCCACAAACCCAGATCTATCTTCCTCTGATCCACATATGGAGGGTGTGTGTGTGTGTGTGTGTGTGTGTGTGTGTGTGTGTGTGTGTGTGTGTGTGATGGGGGTCGGTGAGTGATGGCGTCCCCTCGTCCCACTTCCTCCTGCAGCATCCTTCATCGTCCTCGCTCCCTGCTGTCGCCCCCGCCGTGTTCATCACTCTCCTCCACGAGGAGGTCACACACACACACACACACACACACACACACACACACACACACACACACACACACAGCGAGTGTTTAAAGCAGATGATGAAAACTTGAAGCCTCTTTTCTTTGATGGATTCAGTTTCTCTTTTGTGGAGAGTGGAAGTTTCCGGAGCGCAGGAATAAATCCTGGTCTTCAGGTCGTCGTGTGTGTGTGTGTGTGTTGATCTCGTAGGAGCAGCTTCAGTCGACGCTCCTGGTGAAAAACTTGGAGCTGATCTTAGAAACGTGTTTCCGCGGTCTGAAGAAGAAGCTGTAGGAGGCTGAGGAGGTGCAGCGAGGAGGAGGAGGGGGCGAGTTATTCTGGACGTTTTCAGAAACATGAATCTCTGCGGGCTGAGTCATCGGAGCAGGAGAAAAGTGTTTCTGATAAAAACGTAGAAATCTTTAAGATGTGTGAGCAGCACATTCATCTTTTCCTCCTGTGGCCTGCTTCATATTCCTCTGTTTATGTGCAGTTCTCCTCCTGAACACATGGGGGCGGTGTTTTCTTACAGTGGTCTTTATTTATAAAACATGAACACTTACACAACATTAGTGAACAGTAGGACTGAACGATTTTAGAAAAAGATCTAATTGTGATTTTTCTGGCAGATATTGAGATCTTAATTCAATTTACAATTTTATTTAAATCAAGCTTTAGTGAAGTTTTCCCAAAGTCCGGCAGAGAATTACATCAAACCATCAAAACATCAAAAGTTTTTACTGTGATACAAGAATAAAAATGAAGGTAAGAATTATTTTTAGGTCAATATTTAAGTTGAAAAGTGGAAATTTTGACAAATAAAGACAAAATTATGAGACAAAAAGTCAAAATTTTGAGATAAAAAAATCTAAATTTTATGTAATCAATCCAACATTATGTGAAAACAGTTTAAACTTTCACATTAAGGGTCAGAATTTTAAGATACAGGCAAATGACTAAGATTTAAAAAAAATCAAATTTTTTAGATTAAACATCAAAATTTTGAAATAAAGGCAACATTTGAGATAAAATTAAAAAAGTCAAAATTCTAAGATTTAAGTTGAAACCATATGAAATTAAGACATTAAAAGATAAAAGGCAAAATTTTGAAAAAAGAAAAGAAGATTTTAAGATAAACAACCACATTTTGACTTTTCTTAAAACCCTTAGTCAAACACCTCCACTGAGTCTGAACTTTAAATAAAACTCTCACTATTTTTTATTTTTAAACTGGACTTTTTAATCACATTTTTAGTTTTAACAACTCAAGAACAAAAAGAGCATCTTTGACTCTTAACTTTTAAAAATAGTTGAGTGCAAAATAAATGTTTTATGTTAAAAAAGATAAATAAAATACCAAACAATTAAAAAAAAAAACACAAAATGAATGAAATAAGCTATAATGATAAGTAATAATAAGTAATTTGTTACATCAGTTATTATAATAGTTTCGAGGAGTTCCGGAATGTTGTGACATCATCAAGGGCAGAAAGTTCTCTGAGTTCCGGAATGTTGTGACATCATCAAGGGCAGAAAGTTCTCTGACCTTCATGTTGAACATTCTAGAACCTCATTGGTGGAGCTGCAACATAAAGGCCGTGTAGAGCTTTAAAAACTAGAAAAAAAAGAAACTTTAACATCAATTCTTAAAGAGACAGGAGCCAGAGCAGAGTTTGAAGGAGGAAATAAGACTTTAAGAAACACCAAGGAGAGAAACGGAGAGAAATTTTTGTAACTACGGGGGCACCGGAGGGTCAAAATAGACTAGGGGTGGATATTAAAGTAGTTACTTGTAACTGGATTGGCTCTTAGTGGCAGTTTTATGTCTTAATTTTGTTTAAAAGTTGTCAAATCAAACTTTTACAGTCCCTTGGCAAGTCTGCAAAAAATTTTTATTCCAAGCTGTTTATATTTTGCAACAAGAACTTTAACTTGACCGAATTTGAGTGTCACTTTTTGTCCGTAAAAGCTCGAATTAGACGTTTTTCTGGACTTTTCAGACGACTGTAGTTTTTCGGTGACTTGTTTTGATGTTTGAGGATAATTTCAAAGCCATTTAATCAGGTTTTGTAGCTGTTGGCTGAATTTCTCTGAAGCGTTTTTAGTTGTTTAGACGCCAGAATATGTTTGTTTACGGCGCTGGTTGGTTTTAAAGAGGAGTTCATGGTGGGAACAGGAGGCCGCTCGACCCCTGGCTGACCCCTCTCTCTCTCTCTCTCTCTCTCTCTGTTGGCTCAGATGTCTCTCTGCTGTGTTTGCATTAAAGCAGCCTCCCTCCCTAGGTGGATGCGTTACCCATAATGCACCAGCAGAGGGAGACATGCCTCTGTGAATGGACCCGCTGGGAGCTGCTGGTCTCGCTGCGTCTCATTAATGATTTCCCCGCTCTGATCTGTTTGTTTGGGCTTTAAACCGCAGAGAAAAGTCTGATTATTTACTCAGTGTTTGTTGTGTTTATGATGATTTGAAGGAGTTTGAGCTCACGTCTGTAAATCCATGAAACTCTTCTGTTTCCACATTCCTGACAGCTTCACGCCGTCTGCGCCGTCACATGAGGCCCGTGAGTTTCTGCGCCGTGAAGTCCAAACACAAAGCTCGTATGAATTAGTCATCGGTTCCCCCCTCCCACTTCAGAACGCTACACGGCCACTGGCTGCGGTAAATGAAGACATTAAAGTGGCGAGCGGGAGCATCAAGAGGATTTGTGGGATCTTTCTCTCTGAAGGGGCAGATTTGGCGGCGCGGGCCCCTGACAGCAGCACATGTTGTGGGAAGATAGCGGGCGGGCGGCGGCGCACAAAGGCGGCCCCCGAGCCCGAGCCGAGCGGCGAGAGGCGCCCTGGCAATCGGCCGCCGCCCTCCGCCGCCTTGGCGCTGTCGCCCCGCGTTAGTCACACCGCGGGAGACGGGGCCCGGCCGCCGAGGGCCACAAAGGGCCCTGTGACTGCACACACACACACACACACACACACACACACACACACACACACACACACACACACACACACACACACCTCTGCAGACTGATCTCCAGTGTGTGATGTGGCGACAGGACTGAAGCAGCGTTCAATTAAAAAAGCATTAGAGCGGAAAAAACAGCTCGCCAACAACCGGACGGCGTCTTCACACGGATCTGACCGTAAAATAAATCATATTAGTTTCTGTTTTTACAATTTCAAAATAATAAAATATGAAATTATCAAAACGAGACAAATCTGAAAACTACACTGAGTCTCATTCAAATATTAAATTCCAGCATCTTCTTCATTATTATCTTAAGCTTATTTTATTTTAATTCAATAATAAACAGCTTTTCACTGCACACTTATACATTTATGTGACATAAGTAATTGAATACACAGCAAAATAAGAGTATAATATTAATGTGACAGAGTTATTTAACACATTTAATAATCTATTGAGATTTGATTACTTTAGTTTTACACCTTTCCCTCATATTCAGACTCACTGAATTTTTTAAAATCAAAACTAAAGCTGGAAAATACTTTTTTATGGAGAAAGAAAAATAACAGAAGTTAGACATTCAAACGTATGTTTTTGTTTTAAATTGTAAAATGCGTGATGTAATTAACTTAATTGATGGTTTTTCGGAGCCTCGCTGTGATTGGCTGATTAACCGTCCAATCAGGGAGCAGCTCTGTGACGTTTAACGAAGCTGCTGACGAGCGTCTGATCAATCAACGCCTCGCTTTAATTAATGCAGCGATCCCATTGGATCTGAACCAGCCTCACACACACACACACACACACACACACACACACTGGCAGGTGTGTGTGTGTGTGTGTGTGTGTGTCTCCAGCTGTGTGTGCAGACTCGGTGTTTTGGCGTGAACAGCTGGCAGGTTCCTCTGTTGTTTTCATATTGTTTGGGGGGGAAAGACTGCACATCTGTGTGTGTGTGTGTGTGTGTGTGTGTGTGTGTGTGTGTGTGTGTGTGTGTGTGTGTTCAGGTGAATTTGCTCCATTATAAACACAACGAGTCGATTAAAGCCTCCGTCTGTCAGAAACTGTTTCTCCTGTTCACACTGAAACACTTTTTATCTCTTTGTTTTCACACTTTTCTTCATCACTGGAAAAAAACATTTACAGAAAATTTAACAACAATTTCAATCAAAACTTATATTTATGTCGTATTTATACTTATTTGTACTGTATTTATACTTTTACTGTGAAGCTGTGAATCACAATCACAACCAAACGACTCGTCTTAAAACTCTGAAATTTTCCAAACATGACGTCAACACGTTGTTGAATTTTTGTTTTAAATTTCAGAATTTTAACTTCATGTGTTTCTTTGTGGATGTTATTTAAATGAGATTGTTTAAAGCGATGAAAAGCTCCCTAAAGATTTAAAATGTAAAATCTTTGTACACATACTTTATTCACAAGCAGCTTAATGCATCAAACTTTAAACAAAATCTTAACAATGCAGGTTTGACACTTAAATAAGATTTTTTGAAGCTTTTACCTTAAAATATTTCAACTTTCATTTCCACAAAATTGCTTGTAGAATCTATTTTATACTTAAAAATATAACATTTGCATACATACAAAGTCTTTAAAGAGGACCATATTTTCAACAAATCACAAATGAAAAGAAGAAAAATGTGATTTCAGAGTAAAATATGACTTTTTTAAGCTCTTACTTTGACGTATTATGACAGATTTCACACAAAAAGCTTTTACAATTACTATTAATTCACTATTTTGTTGTTTTAAACCATAAAATTTGCATGCAAACGTCTTTAAGGAGCAACATCAGTATCAAAGTTTATTACATCAGGACAAAAACTCATAAAAATGTGAATCAGACTGAAATATAACTTTTTTTAAGCTTTTATTTTAAAATATTTGAAGATACTGTTCCTCAAATGTCCCCCTTTTAATTTTCTATATACTTATTTTAGATTTAACATCTTTGTGTCCGTACATTTTCTTCACATATATTTAACTTGAAACATTCATATAATTGAACAAAAAGTCAATTTAAGAGGCTGCAAAGTCTTGATCTGCAGGTGTTTGTTGTTTTGTGGTGTTATGCAGCTTTTCAGACTCTAAAATCTGACTTTACGAGCTTTTATTTTGAAATATTTCGACATATTCAAAATACAACATTAGTGTGCAGCGTTTTAAGAAAAGTTGCCTCATTCAGTTTAGTTCAGTTCAATTCAGTTTCAGCCAATCACTAAGAAAAAGACAAAAAAATGAATAACTGTTGCTGAAACTTGATTTTTACATCCAATCCTGACCCTGAAACATAACATTTAAAGCTCCTATTTCGAAATATTTTAAGCCATTCCTCCAGAAATATCCTCCTTTTAATTTAATATGTATCAAAATACAAAATATTTAACTTGAAACATCCAAATAATAAAACAAAAAATCAATTTAAGATACTGCAAAGTCTTGATCTGCAGGTGTTTGATGTTCTGTTTTTGTTATGCAGCTTTTCAGACTCTAAAATCTGACTTATGAAGCTTTTATTTTGATACTGTATTCGAAATGAACCTCTTTCAGTTTATATATTTATTTTAGATCTAAAATCTTTGCATTACATTACATTTTAGTTAAAACATTCATATAATTGAACAAAAAGTCAATTCAAGAGGCTGCAAAGTCTTGATCTGCAGGTGTTTGTTGTTTTGGAGTTTAATGCAGCTTTTCAGACCCTAAAATCAGACTTTATGAGCTTTTATTTAGAAATATTTCGACATATTCAAAATATAACATTTGTCTGCAGTGTTTTAAGACAAGTCGCCTCTTTCAATTCTACTCAATTTAATTCAATTTCAGCCAATCACTAAGAAAAAGACAAAAAAATGAATAACTGTTGCTGAAACTTGATTTTTACATCCAATCCTGACCCTGAAACATAACATTTAAAGCTCCTATTTTGACATTTTCGAAGCCATTCCTCCACGAATATCCTCCTTTTAATTTAATATGTATCAAAATACAAAATATTTAACTTGAAACATCCAAATAATAAAACAAAAAGTCAATTTAAGAGGCTGCAAAGTCTTGATCTGCAGGTATTTGATGTTCTGTTTTTGTTATGCAGCTTTTCAGACTCTAAAATCTGACTTATTAAGCTTTTATTTTGAAATATTTTAAGATACTGTATCCGAAATGTACCTCTTTCAATTTTATATATTTATTTTAAATATAAAATCTTTGCATTCCTTCAAAGTCTTTACTTACATTTAGGTTGAAACATTGATATAATTAAACAGAAAGTCAATTTAAGATGCTGCAAAGTCTTGACCTGCAGGTGTTTGTTGTTTTACGGTGTTATGCAGCTTTTCAGACCCTAAAATCAGACTTTACAAGCTTTTATTTTGAAATATTTTCACAAATTCAAAATATAACATTTCTGTGCAGCGTTTGATTTCAATTCAATTTCACCAAATCACTAAGAAAAAGACAAAAAAATGAATAACTGTTGCAGAAACTTGACTTTTTACATCCAATCCTGACCCTGAAACATAACATTTAAAGCTCCTATTTTGACATTTTTCGAAGCCATTCCTCCACAAATGTCCTCCTTTTAATTTAATATATATCAAAATACAAAATATTTAACTTGAAACATCCAAATAGTAAAACAAAAAGTCAATTTAAGAGGCTGCAAAGTCTTGATCTGCAGGTGTTTGCTGTTTTATGGTGTTATGCAGCTTTTCAAACCCTAAAATCTGACTTATTAAGCTTTTATTTTGAAATATTTTAAGATACTGTATCTGAAATGTACCTCTTTCAATTTTATATATTATCCTCCTTTTAATTTAATATGTATTAAAAAACAAATTATTTAACTTAAAACATCAAAATAATAATATATGCAGCTTTTCAGACCCTAAAATAAGCCAACCCTCCACAAATGTCCTAATTTTAATTTAATATGTATCAAAATACAAAATATTTAACTTAAAACATCAAAACAATAAAACAAAAGTCAATTTAAGATGCTGCAAAGTCTTGATCTGCAGGTAAAACTTGATTTTTTTAAGCTTTTATTCTGAAACATTTGAAGATATTTCACCTTAAAGTGACTTTTTTTTTTAAATCACATCACATTAAATGCTTTTAAAAGAATCAGAATTTGCAGAAAATCATCATGTAAAATCAGTTTAATGACTTTAAAGTTTAACGTGACGTCAGTTTGTTTTAATTTCCTTAAATCTTCGTCACGTTTGCAGCGTTTACTCGTCCTTTTCTCAGCGTTTGGACTCTGCAGACGGTTTCTGGCAGAAGGAAGTTGTTTTTTTTTATTTTTTTGGGAGGGGTGGGGGTTGTAGTGGGTGAGGCAGGAGGGGGGAGGGATCCAGCATATGCCCCCCCCCCTCGCTGACAGCTTGCCTACGTTCCCATCATCGCGCCCGCAGGCTCCTCTTCTTCTTCTTCTTCTTCTTCTTAAAGACGGCAGAATATTTTTTGGGCGCTCAGTCAGGTTTGGGTCCTGGTGAAACCTGCGTGTGCGTGGGCACGGCGCTGCAGCGAGGGGGGGGGGGCATTAACGCCAGCGTGTGTGTGTGTGTGTGTGTGTGTGTGTGAGCCTGGTTTAGATATGTAAGGCAGAAGAAGGAGACGCAGAAGAAGAAGAAGAAGAGTGAGGAGCTCCTCTCTTGTCGGCCAGCTGGAAACTGGAGAAGCGACGCAAGGGAAGTCGCGAGTGGTCTATAAAAGCAATCGAACATATTACACTTTGAAAGACGAGCCGACCTAGGTATTTCACTTGTGTGTGTGTGTGTGTGTGTGTGTGTGTGTGTGTGTGTGTGTGTGCGACCGCTTCCCTTCGCCCCCACTTAGCTCAAAACAAAAAACCTCTAAAACCTTTTTTTGGAGGCTTCAAACCGCCGACTGGTCCTCAGTCGTCTTCAGGACCGTGATGCCTTCACTGACTCTACACCCTGCTGCGTTCAGGGTCTGTGTTTGTTTGAAAACATCAAAGAAAAAACTTAATCACTTCATCCATAAGATCTTTTTTTGTGTCTGAGTGCAATATTTCCTTCCATCATGAATTGAGTATTTCATCACATGTATTTCTTTATTCTATGAAACCTGTGTTATTTGAACACATCTTTAAACTATTAAAATATAACATGTTTTTTTGTGTTTTGGTTCCTCAAACCCCCAAAATGTCAGGTGGTGCAACCGTCCTGACAAGTATCCACAGTAATTAAACTCTAAAAATTGAATGTCAGTTATTGTAAATGGAAATTAAAAACACAGTGGCATTATTTTATGCTTGAACCTTTTTAAATAAAACATTCTTTGCAAATAAAAAGAATTTTAAAGCTGTTGAGAAATGTCAAAAACTTTTGTCCTGTAATTTTCACCTTGTCAAATGTCAGGGTGGTGCAACCGTAACATTAGACTTTTATTTTAAAGTGAAGAGAATAAAACAGGAAACAGGAAACTGCATCAGCCAGAGGAGCCCAAATGACATTTGTGACCAAGTGGAAAAGTTTGTAGATTTCTCTGAAATACTGATAAAAAAGGTTTTTTCACTTCATTGGTGACTGGAACAATTTCCATGTCAGGTGGNTGTGCTGTTTGGCGTATTGTAAGCAGGAAACTTTGTGGCATTTGTGTAGAAATGTCTTTCTTCAGCCCATTTTTCCTCAAGTGCCTCCTTATTGTGCATCTTGAAACAGCCAGACCACATTCTTTCAGAGAGTCCTGTATTTCAGCTGAAGTTATTTGTGGGTTTTTCTTTGCATCCAGAACAATTTTCCTGTCAGTTGTAGCTGAAATGTTTGTTGGTCTACCTGACCGTGGTTTGGTTTCAACAGAATCCCTCATTTTCCACTTCTTCATTAGAGTTTGAACTCTGCTTATTGGCATCCTCAGTTCCTTGGATATCTTTTTAAATACCTTTCCTGTTTTATACAGTTGGATTCACTTTTCCTTTGATCCTTTGATCCTTCAATCAGGTAAACCGCTGCAGTTCAGACCACACAGACTTAACTGATAAAAAATTTCTGAAAACTAATGAGGCAGAAAACAACTCAAACAACTCTGCCTGAATTTTTGTAATTTGATACTAATTAAATTTTTGTCAAATGATTTGGTGACCACCAATAGTCATGTCGCGACCCTCATTGGGGTCAGGACCCACAGGTTTGATGAATTGTAAGCGGGAAACTTTGTGGCATTTGTGTAGAAATGTCTTTCTTCAGCCCAGTTTTCTTCAAGTGCCTCCTTATTGTGCATCTTGAAACAGCCAGAAGACTTTATTTCAGAGAGTCAAAGTTATTTGTGGGTTTTTCTTTGCATCCAGAACAATTTTCCTGGCAGTTGTAGCTGAAATTTTGTCGTTTGGTTCCAACAGAATCCCTCATTTTCTACTTCTTCATTAGAGTTTGAACTCTGCTTATTGGCATCCTCAGTTCCTTGGATATCTTTTTATATCCCTTTCCTGTTTTATACAGTTGGATTCACTTTTCCTGCAGAAACTTTGACGATTCTTTTTCTTTCCTCATGACTCAGAATCCAGAAATGTCAGTGCAGCACTGGATGAAAGATGCAAGTGTGTGTCAGGAGCTCAGAAACTCACTGAGCTTTAATACACACACACTGATGATGATGATGATGATGATGATGATGATGATGATGGCGTTCGTGGTCGACACTCGTCTTCACGTTACCGCGGCGACCAGCTGGAGCAGAGTTTGCATCATTAGCAGGAATCACAAACAAAACGTCCACTTGTTTGTGCTCTTTTGTTTACTGCGAGCGTGTGGAGTGTGATGATTGCTGCAGCATTGTGTGTGTAAAAGTGTGTGTGTGTAAAAGTGTGTGTGTGTGTGTGTAAAAGTGTGTGTGTGTGTGTTGGCAGCGTCTCCGGCTCCGTGTGTTTGTGTCTCAATCTTTGTGTGTAAACTTGAGATGGTCGGGGTGGTGCTGCTCTAAATAATACTGTGAGATGGCATATGTGTCTAACACGTGCTACACACACACACACACACACACACACACACACACACACACACACACACACACACTCATCAATGAAAGTCGGTCAGAGGGTGGGGGGGGTTCCGGCCTCTCCCCATGCTCTGCCAGACCATCTGTTCCTCCTGCCTCCCTCTCACCACACAACTGCCTTCCTGTTTCATCCTCCTCTTCAACACACACACACACACACACACACACACACTCATCAATGAAAGTCGGTCAGAGGGTGGGGGGGGTTCCGGCCTCTCCCCATGCTCTGCCAGACCATCTGTTCCTCCTGCCTCCCTCTCACCACACAACTGCCTTCCTGTTTCATCCTCCTCTTCAACACACACACACACACACACACACACACACACACACACACACACACTCATCCCGTCCCCAAGTTTTTTAAAGACGAGTCTCATCTGAGTGAGACGAGTTTATTATCCGAGTGATGATATTCTGGCGAGCTCTTTCGTCGCATATTTTCTTGCTTTCAGACGCCAAACAGTTTCTCGTCCAAATGACCAAGGTCATCGCCAAACGGCGGCGCCGCCACCAAGGATGCCAGAAATATGTGCGAGCCAAAGTGGGAGAGGAGGAAACCGTCTGTAGATGAGATTTACGCTGACGCTGTGTTTGTTGGATTATCGAGGCCAAAACGCGGAAGAAACCATCGATCCTAAAAACGCCAAAACCTGCGTTATCTGCGCGACCACGGCGGTGACGTGTGTTGAGTTCAACGTTTCATTTATAGATTGTGGTAGAAGTGGAGACATCATTGGATTTCAGATCCTTGATTGTTTAAAAAAAGTAGATCCAAGAGTTGAGATCGAGGCCTGATTTGGTTAAAGCTCAACACTGATGTAGAAAAGATGAAGGACCAGCCGAACTCAGGAGGCATATTAGTCCAAACATGCTGGCCCATCGATCCAAAGGTCAGAGGGCCCGTTAGTCAGAACCATAGACTGTATAATGAGTGGACGTAACGAAGTTCGGCTCAAACTGAAGCCTCCAGCAGATGCCCCGCCCCCTGGTGTCTGGCTGCAGTATAGGTCATAAGCCCCGCCCCCTGGTGTCTGGCTGCAGTATAGGTCATAAGCCCCGCCTCCTGGTGTCTGGCTGCAGTATAGGTCATAAGCCCCGCCCCCTGGTGTCTGGCTGCAGTATAGGTCATAAGCCCCGCCTCCCCATGTATTCCAGATATGAGCCGGGAAAACTTAAAAAAATTACGATACCTGGTAGAAACGTTTCTCTCATCCTTACTCTAAGGTGGTATGATGATGTCATCTGGCTGCATGGTGTTCAGGTGTTTTTTTTCTGAGAAGTTAGTTTCTCATTAGTTATTGGACGTTAAAAACCGTGATATAAGTTTAGTTTTACGATAGTTGACAGCTGCCGTTCATGAGTAGTTTTTATCGGGGATATAAGAAACTTCGGGAAAGAGCCAAAAGGAGACTAAACCTTCTGAAGAAGAAGAAATAAATATTTTTATTTCTCTTTTTTACTTGGCTCCACCAGAAATTCTCTACTGCGCAAGCTCTGGCTGCACAATGGCGGCTAGAGAAACGGGGTTTTTTGACTCCAAAATCATAGAGCGGTGACAGGCGGAGCCACGGTGTTTATTCCATATACAGTCATTGATTAGCACTAAAAATCAGAAGGCCTGTAAGTCAGAAAACAAGAAAGACTGCTAGCTAGTAAATCATAGAGCACCTAGCCAGAAGACCAGAGGGCCTGTTAGTCCCAAAATCATAGGGTACGTAGTCAGAAAACCAAAAGGCTTGTAAGTCAGAAACAAGAAAGACTGTTAGCCAGGTAATCATAGGGTACGTAGTCAGAAAACTAGAAAGAGTGTTAGTTAGAAAACCATCAGGCCTATTAGCACTAAAAATCAGAAGGCCTGTTCATCCCAAGTCAAAGGGTACATAGTCAGAAAACCAGAAGGCTTGTAAGTCAGAAAACAAGAAAGACTGTTAGCCAGGTAATCATAGGGTACGTAACCAGAAGACCAGAGGGACTGTTAGTCAGAAAACAAGAAAGACTGTTAGTCATATAACAAGAAAGACTTAGTCAGAAAACCATCAGGTTTGTTAGAAAAAAAGACAGATTGTTAGTCTGGAAATCATAATGATTTTCAGCTAAGAAATAAGAGGGCCTGTTAGTCCCAATAAATGCTACGTAGTCAGAAAACAAGAAAGAATGTTAGTCAAGGAATCAGACGGCTCATTAGTCTCATTTCCTGTTTTTCTGAAAATTACTTTTGAGGTTTCTTTGGCCTTCTTTATTCTCATCTTATATTTGTTTTATGCTTCATGTTTAAAATCAAGTTGAATATCTCACTTTTGGACGCTGTAATTCTGAGTTTTTTTCCTTTTTAATCGTTCATGTAGCAGAGCTGTTGTTTCGAACGAGTGCTAATGGGCCCTTTGCATACTGATTTAATAAATAATAGAAAAAGAAATAAAGTATGAAAAACTCTTACAATAATCTTAATAAACTGTGCTCTTACTTAAAGACGGCTCTGATCTGAATGACTTTTTTTGGATGATAATTCTCTGAAAACCTGGTCCGAATGAGAAAAATAATTAGAGTATCATCTAAATCCAAACCAGTTTTCTGACTGCGAGCTGAGCTCTGGGACGTAAGCTACACCTCCTCAAACTCATTCACCTGTTTCACCTGGAGATAAACTCTGCAAGGTTCATTTACATGCTTTACATCCCCTTAATCTTTCATTTTAAGGAGTGAAAAGTAAAGAGAAAACTTGTGAAGAGATGTAGAGTAAAGGTCAGGAGAGGACAAAGTAAAGGCCCGAGCAGCGAACCCTGAGGAACGCCACCTCTAACCTGTGCACAAAAGAGTCATCAGCATCTACAAACTGAGACTGATTCGATTGAGATGATTTTATTAGACGGTTAATTACGCTGTCAGCTGTTGTTGTCGCTCAAACAGGAAGTGATGTCGTCCAGCTTCAGCGTGATGCCGACTCCTAATGTGTCTGATGTTGGGTTTTATTCTCCTTCCTGTTTTTCTGACCTCACTCTCCATCCTCATCTCTATTTTTACTCCTCTCTCCTTCTGTTTCTCCCTCCCTCCCTCCTCCCTCTCTCTCTCCCTCTCTCTCTCTCTCTGGTTGTGCGAGCTTGGTGGAGGTTTGGTTTCAGGCCCGGTACTGTTGGCTGATCTCCAGCCTGGCAGCGGCTCAGTGGGAGCAGGTGGAGCCCCCATCCCCCATCACACACACACACACACACACACACACACACACTAACACACACACACACTAACACACACACACACTCAGTGTTTGTGGTCTTGCAGTATCTTTTGGCCAAAAACCTGCAGTCTCCATGGTGACGTCCATGTTGAGTTGTTGAATTTCTGCTCACGTCTGATTGGTCGTCTGCTTTTTTCTCTAAGTGTTGTAGGGATTGAAGTCGTATCTCTGTGATTTACCTAAAAACACCTTTTTTTAAAAAATATTTTTTTGTTAAATTAATTTTAATAATTTTGCTCCTGTAGTAGCTTTAAGTGTTCACCTTTGACCTTTATGGACCTTTATGTTGCAGCTCCATCGATGAGGTTCTAGAATGTTGTGACATCATCAAGGCCCAGAGAACTTTCTCCCCTTGGTGATGTCACGACATTCCGGAACTCTCCGAGTGTTTTTTAAAGAAAACTAAAATCTCTTAGCTTTTTGATAAAGTGTTTTTTCTTACTCAGATTTTACATCGGTATTAATGTGATCTTTTTAGTATTTAAAAAAAAAATCTTTATTCTGTCCCACTGGTGCTCCCGTAGTGTCTTTACATGTTTTATAGCTCAAAACAAATCAACAATTGTCTCTCTCTGGTGTTTAGTTAAAGTCTTGTTTCCTCCTTCAAACTCTGCTCTGGCTCCTGTCTCTTTAAGAAATTGATGTTAAAGTTTATTTTTATTTTCTAGTTTTTAAAGCTCTACACGGCCTTTATGTTGCAGCTCCACCAATGAGGTTCTAGAATGTTCAACATGAAGGCCAGAGAACTTTCTGTGCCCTTGATGATGTCACAGCATTCCGGAACTCAGAGAGCTTTTCTGCCCTTGATGATGTCACAACATTCCGGAACTCTCTGAATGATTTCAAAAGAAACTCAAGGACCCGTAGCTTTTTTGATTAAGCCCTGTTTTTTCTTATTCAGTATAAATCTGATATTTTTAATACACATTGATATATTTTTATCTTAACTGTGTCCTTCTGGTGCCCCCGTAGTGTCTTTACATGATTTATAACTCGTAAAAGTCTCTGATGTTTTTAGTAAAACCCTTATTTCAGCCTCTGTTTGACAGACATTGTATTAGCTGCTGTTTCTTTAAGGCGTCATAGAGCCTGATATGTAGCAAAAACCCGAAATGTAATAACTGGTCGATAATGTGACAAAAGTGCTTAGCCAGAAATGTTGTGTGCAAATTTAGTAAAAGAATTTTTTACCCCAAAACGAACAATTTAGTACATTTTATATTTTACTCATCGATCGTACAAAAAAATCACTCTCGACTTACAAAAACTGCTCCCCCTGGTGGCTGTCTGCAGTGCAGGTCAAAAACTCTCTCCATTCATTCCAATGGGTTTTGATCAAACTTTAAAAACTAAAAACACCTGTAGAAATGTTTCTCTCATCCTTACGCTGCCGTGATATGAAGATATCATTCGGCTGCTGAGTGTTCAAGTCTCTTTTTTACTGAGGAGTTAGTTTTTTATTAAATATTTGACGTTAAATACTCGCGTACAAGTTACGTTTTGTGATGATTGATAAACGCTGCGGATAATAATTGAAAGTTTGGGGATCTGTCGAGTAAGAAACTGTAAAATTCAGAGTGATACTGTTTTGATTATGAGTCTAATAAATAAGTGGTCAGACTTTAATCACATTTTGGAATAAAATTTTTATTTGAAACGAACGATAAAAAAACTTTGAGTGTAAAAAGTAAAAAGTTTGGTGGAAAAGTCGGAGTTTGAGCTGAAGTAAAAATCCTCTGACATAAACAGGTGAGGTTACCTGTTTCCTGTTAGTTCACACTTTACTGTGGGAAATCTGGGCTTGTATAGTATGTGTGTGTGTGTGTGTGTGTGTGTGTGTGTTTCTGGTGGCGAGGGCGAACTCTGAGTTTCAAACCGTTGACGAAGCTGAAGGAGAGTTTGAGCCGCAGTGTGAAGAGCCAACACCTGGAGGAGGGAGACCAGGTGTGTGTGTGTGTGTGTGTGTGTGTAAAAGTGTGTGTGCAGGGTTATAGTGAGGACACACACACACACACACACACACACACACATATGAGGGAGCTGTTTGCTTATTCATCAAGCGCCGGCGGTGAAGGACCTGCTGGACCACGAGCCAATCACACACACACACACACACACACACACACACACACACACACACACACACTTCTATATCAGTGAGGACTCACTTTAACTTCAAAGATGATTCAAAGTTTAAAAACGCTGCTGAGACTTGAACAGAAGCTAAACTTAAACCTGACGAATGATTTTTTTTAAAAATCTTTAATTTCATATTAATTTTTTTTTTTTTTAACGGTAGTGATGTCACCTGTTGCCGGGCGGATTTTCTGTCTGTAAATCTCAAAAAGTCTGTTTTTATGTAGAATTAAATTAAGATACTACACACTGAAATATATCTGACAGATTTTTATTATTATTCCTCAGATCAATCTGTAACTTTTGCTCAAATTTTTTAAAATTTTTTATTGATTTATTTTAATCAGTCCTATAGTAAATGATACAAACAGGATTAAAGTTTGTAGACGCTTCATATACTTAAATACACCTCATATTTATTTCACTTGTTAAAACCTTTTTGAAAACAGAAATAATGCTAAAAAAAAATCACCCTCACAACAAAATATTTATGTGTGTTTACATGGTTTAATGATCATTAATTCAGATTTTAACTTGTAAAGAGGCACTTTTAGTTTTCACTAGTTTGTTTGCTGTAAAATTACAGTGAATTTCAACAATAAATATGAAACAATTATATTTTTGAACATTTTTAGCTTTTTTTATGGACTGATCACTTTTTTCTGAAAAGACTCAATTTAAGTTTTTAGATTTTAATCCACTTTGATCCATTTCTGATCAGTTTACAGATGTTCACAGTCAGACAGAGAGTTTTTTTACACACACACACACACACACACACACACACACACATACACTCTCTCTCTCTCTATGTTGTAGTGTCAGTTTCTCACCTCTAGATGGCGCCTCAGGCTGCGTTTGTGACCAACCGCTGAGCTCAGTTTAATTAATGATTCACACTCAGTTTCACTCCGACAACATTAAAGGAGAAAAACACACATCAGGAAAATGATACTTAAACTCATATGTAATAATTAAAATAAAATTTACTGAGTATTTAAAGGGATATTTCATCTTTTTCAAAGCAGCCAACGTAAAGCTGCATAAGATTTAAACCTGGATACAATAAAAATAAACTTCAACCTGTTAAAGTTTCTCTATTTCACGATTATATAACTGTGAATAATGTGTACAGAAACAAAAATAACCCTCATTATTCTGCTTTTCAGACCAGATTTGAATTATATCAGAGCCTCTTTTACATCTGGAAGATCAGACTTTCCTGCTCTTTTTCGAGTTTTTATTATTTATTACAAATGTTTTTTGAACATTTTCTTTTACAGCCTGAAAAATTGGATTAATCTGCTTCATTCCTGGACTTTAACTCTGTGCAGAAGCTGCAATAAAGACTCCATAAAAAAATCTCAGACGTTGAGATTTCCTTCATGTTCCGTATGAGTAATAAAAGAGTAAAAAAAAAAATAGTTACAAGAAGAGAAATAGTGATCAGTAATTTTCTGTCAAGAGCAAAAATCCCATCAGACAATACAAGACCAGAGGAAAGTTATAAATAAATGCAGAAAAGGCAAAAATTGGAGCAGAAGGAAGAAAAAATTACAAATATTTTGTGCTGAAAATGTTAATTTGTGGTCCAGATAGTCTCATAAATAAAACTCAGATCCTGATTCTGCCTGATTACTGCAAATTTAGTAAAACCCAAAAAGATAGAATTTTTTTACCCCAAAACTAACAATTTAGTACATTTTATATTTTACTCATCGATTGTACAAAAAAATCACTCTCGATTTAAAGTGAGGTCACCACAAAAACTGCTCCCCCTGGTGGCTGTCTGCAGTGCAGGTCAAAAACTCTCTCTCCATTCATTTCAATGGGGTTTCGATCAAACTTTAAAAACTAAAAACACCTGTAGAAATGTTTCTCTCATCCTTACGCTGCCGTGATATGAAGATGTCATTCGGCTGCTGAGTGTTTAAGTCTCTTTTTTACTGAGGAGTTGGTTTTTTATGAAATATTTGACATTAAAAATGAGCGTACAAGTTACTTTTTCTGATGAGTGATAAACGCTGTGGATAATAATCGAAAGTTTGGGGATCTGTTGAGTAAGAAACTGTAAAATTCAGAGTGATACTGTTAAAACCATCCTGGCGTGTTTTGCTGATATCGCCCCCTAGTGGAGAACATGTTTTTTTGCTGCAGAAAAGTGATGATGTGGTGTCAGAGTCACCTGAGGGACAGGTGAGGAGGTTAAATCTGTTTCCTCAGAGTCTCAAACAGAGTCTGACTGATCCATGAATCAGGATTATTGATCGTATCGAAAAGCTGCTTTGATCGCCGTGATGTCTCTCTCTCTCTCTCTCTCTCTCTCTCTCTCTCTCTCTCTGTTTCCGTGTTGACCTTCGTTGTTTCGCCGCAGCCTGAGGTTGTGTTTGAGCGCCGGAGTAAATCTGCAGATTGTCTTGTTAAATCACGCCGGCCGTCCTTCTATTAACATAAAAGCTTCTGTTCATTAACCTCGTCTGACTCACGCCGCCGCGGCTGGAGGACCAAAAGCTGCAGAAGAAGAAGAAGAGATCAGCTGAGGTCGCGGCGGGACGGGGGCGTTTATTTAGAGAGGGGGGGGGATAACAGGTGCTACACACACCAGCAGAAATTTATCCAAACTGAGCTGAAGAGAGCGAACGTTTCTCATTTTAACTCTGAAACAACCAGAGTCTGAAAGATTCAACTATAATATCATCACCTAACCGCTTTGCATCATGGGAAATGGTGTCTTCAACGAAGAAAAGAAGAGTTAAAAAGAAGAAGAATCATGTGTTTTCAGTGAGTGCAGGTGCTCATGGGAAATGGAGTCTTTATCCTGTTAGAGTAAGACCAACTCCCACCACAGGGGTCACTGTAGTCAAACTGTTATTTTGGGTCTGTTATGTACTACGTCATAATTTAGGGAGAAAGGTCAAAATTTAGAGATAAATAGTCAGAATTTGAGATGAATAGTCAAAATTTAGAGATAAAAGGTAAAATTTTGAGATTTAAGTCAAAATTTAGAGATAAAAAGTCAAAATTTGAGATAAAAAGTCAGAACTTCAGCACAAAAAGTCCAAATTTAGAGATAATAAGTGAGAATTTTGAGATAAATAGTCAAAATCTGAGATAAAAAGTCAAAATTTTGAGATAAAAGGTCAAAATTTAGAGATAAAAAGTCAAAATTTAGAGATAAAACGTCAAAATTTAAAGATTAAAGGTCAAAATTTAGAGATAAAGGGTCAAAATTTTGAGATAAAAGGTCGACATTTTGGGATAAAAAGTCAAAATTTAGAGATGAAAGTCCAATTTTGGAGATAATAGGTCAAAATTTAGAGATAAAAAGTCAAAATTTAGATATAAAAAGTCAAATTTAGAGATAAAAGTCAGAATTTTGAGTGAAGTGAAAATGATGAAAAAAGTCAAAACTTGAGATCAAACAACAAAATGATGAAAGCAGTAAAAAAAATTGAGATAAAGAGTCAAAATTTAGAGATAAAAAGTCAAAATTTTAGGATAAAAAGTCAGAATTTGTGATCTGATGTCAAAATAATGAAACACTTGAGTTAAAACTGTCAAAATTTTGAGATTAAAGTCAAAGATTTGAGATAAAAAGTCAGAATTTTGAGATTAGTCAAAATGAGAAAAAGTCAGAATTTGAGATCAAACAACAAAATGATGAAAGAAGTAAAAAAAATTGAGATAAAATTTTGAGGTAAAGATTCAGAATTTTGAGATAAGTCAAAGTGATGAGAAAAGTTTTAAAAAATGAGATCAAAAGTAAAATTGATTAGATGAAACTCAATTTTTAATTAAAACTTAAACTTGTGAGATAAGTAAAGTAAATTAGGCAAGGTCAAACTTTTGGGGGAAAAGTCAATTTTTGAGAAAAAAAGTCAAAATGATGAAATAAAAAGTTGCATTTTTGAGATAAAAGGTTAAAATTTAAAGAGAAACAGCAATCAAAGAAAAGTAATAATAAATAAAGTTATTTAAGTTAATAACTAAAGTAAAATAAAGTGACATTAAAGCGTTTCTTCACTTTTGTTGTTGCTTAAATTTCTTCTCAAACTGCAGAGAGTTAGTTTAAGTTTCTCTCCAACTTTCAGATTTTGAGCTTTATAAATTTCATCGCCTCAAACTTTCTGCATTTTAAGGCTGAAACTCCAGAAGTTTCTTTTCTGTTTGCAAAGTTTAGAAAAAAAAACAAAAAAAAAAAAACCACACATGAACATTTTTAAGTTTCAAACGTG
This sequence comes from Thalassoma bifasciatum, assembly GCA_008086565.1. Taxonomy (NCBI): domain Eukaryota; kingdom Metazoa; phylum Chordata; class Actinopteri; order Labriformes; family Labridae; genus Thalassoma; species Thalassoma bifasciatum. Next base: position 55,528 of record RPOG01002493.1, read on the forward strand.
CTGTGACTTTAAGAAGTTTCTCTGATTCTGATTGGTTGATTTCTAAAACTCTGGAGCTCAGGTGTGTTCCTGCAGCCCCCCCCCCCCTTCATGCTCACGTGCACGGTCACTACCACAGCGCGGACCGGTCACACGTCCACGCGGGGTCAGGAGTCATGTGGAGCGGCCTCAGAGCAGCAGCAGCGGCCGCTGGAGGAGCCGAGACTCCCCGCAGAGCTCGGTCCGTCTGCGCGCGGAGCCGAACCGGACCGAACCGGACTGTGAGGATGGAGGAGGAGGAGGAGGAGACACAACAACAAACAAACTAACTCACGTGCGGAGTAAACTGATCAAACTTTGAGGAGCCCGAGTGAAGCCGAACTTTGCCGAACTTTGCCGAACCGAACCTTTCGTCACTTTCTCTCCGGACTTTTGCTCCTGAAGCTTCTCGAAAAATCTGCAGAGACTTTTAATGATTTTCATCTTAAAACCGGAGACACTTCGCTGCTGCACCGTGATCACTGCACCATGGTGAGGAAATATTTACTGAAATAAGTTTAAAATTTTAACTTTATAAACTCTACAACTTACAAAAAACTCAAACCTTTCCCTTAATATTAATATTCATAAACTTCAGCAGCTCCCTCTATAAATTTAACATTAAAAAACATAACAATATTTTTTAAAAATTTACATATAATTTCAATTCCTTATTTATTATTTTCGTCTTTTTCAACATTATTAATGATGTTTCTGGTCATTTAACTGCGTTTATTAAAGCTCTAATTAATCGTCCAATCAGACGCAGCTCTCGTGTTCAAATTCCTCAGTCTCGTCCAATCGTAGCGCGGTTGAGGAGAAGAGCTGTGACGTGATTGGCTGATGACTAGTTTGAGGCGGGACAAAGCAAAATAATCGCTGTAACAAGTGTGTGAGTGTAAATGAGTTTGTTTTGGTTTTATTTCTCATAAGAAGGAGATAAATTTGGTGTTTTTATGCTTAGTTAACATAAATTATAATAATTTTAAGTTCATTTAAACTTAATTTGATGCTTCTGTAAAGTCTAATGCAGAGATTGATCAAATTAATGAAGTTTTATTATCTTATTTCTCAACAATAGTGATGTGAAATCAATATTTGGTGCATTTAATCAGCTTTTTTTTTACAAATTTCTCAGTGAGATTTCTCACATTTGGGCTTATTATTAATTTCTCATTCTTTATATCAGTAATACACGTGCAGATTTCATTTTTCCATGCGTAACTTTTAGTTTTACATGCAAAAACCAAAATATTATTGATTCAAAATGCAGTTTAAAGACAATTTATGTCACTTTCAGGAGTTTAGTGTTGATTTGTAGAGTTAGTTGTCATTTTTTAGTCAGTTTATTTGACTTTATTCAGGTTTTATGTCCATAAATATCCGTATATTGATGTTGGAGTGCATGTGACAGAGTTTAATCTTCAGTAATATCAGTTTGTGTTTGTTGTTCCTCTGGTTTTTCAGAGTGTTTCTTGGTTCCTGTTTGTCTTTAATGATCCTGCAGAGACGTTCAGACTCTGTGTTGTTTTTATGGAGACTTTTATAGAAACTTCTTTATCTCCTCTGTGGACTCGTTCCCTCCTTAAATCCCTGCAGAAGCTTTTATACAGACTCTTAGTTTCTCAGGTGTGAATTTAAACTTCCCTTTAAACGTGAAACTCTCTCTGATTTTCTGCTTTAACTCTGTAAAATCGTCTCCAGCTTCTCTGGTTTCTTCTTTTTTCTGTTGTAAGCTGCGATGATGTGACACAGGGGGCGCTGTTCACTGTCTCTCTGACCTGCAGGAAACAAACACACACATTCACATTCAGAGTTTTTACATCTTTTTCACAGTTTTCAGCTTTAAAGTTTGCTCTTTATTCCTCTCTTTCTCTCTCTGCCGCCCTCGCTCTCCAATATTTCTGCACTTTGCATGAATTTAAGATGCAGATTTCACTTGTAAACACTTTGTTCCCTGCATGTGCACAACTTGATCCAAGCTCAAGTCCACAGAGAGTTTTCATCTTTTCAAAATAAAAGCACAAAAATAGGAGGAAAAATTCAGACAAGCTTCATTTTCCTGCAAGACTCTAAACGTGTTTTCTGTTAATTTCTGAGCATCCAGATGAAAAGTGGAGATAATTTTTTCATTTTGCATCAGGAATTAAAAAAAATAAAGCTGCATTTGAGTTAAATTTAATCTCTGAAGAATGATTCAAGCTTGTATTTGACAGAAAAATCTGCACATACATCATCTTCAGCATGCAACAGGAGAGGATTTTTCTAATGCATGAAACAAAACTCCACTTTTCAAGATCGTTAAGATGCAAAAACATCAAATTGTTGACGCATTCACAATCATCCAACGCTCAAAAATGTGGAAAAAGTTGTTTTTCTTTCATGCACTAAAAGAAATAATGCATGCAAAGTACAGTTAGGTAGATTTTTATCATGATCCTGATCTGAATAATAATCCAGCAGCTTCAGAGTCAGATCCACTTCTCTCTGAGTCAGATCAGAGAAAATACAAAGATTTCACTGAACACTCCTCCTCTTTTTCCTCCTCTTCTTCTTCTTCTTCTTCTCAAACTGTGGAGACCAAACGTTTCCTGTGGTCGAACTTCAACTTCTCGTAAAGACGCACAAACCTCGTTGCACCTCGTGTGTGTTCAGATCGATGCGGATCAATGAGGCTTAGTCTGATCAGTTTCATCTGAGAGCGGAGGGATCCCGGCGCTCACACACACACACACACACACACACAGAGCAGCGGCTTCACCGGATTCTTCTTGTGAACCGGTGCGCGGAGGATCGATGCCTCCCTCTGATCAATAAGCAGAGTGTGTGATCAGTTTCAGCTCTGCAGGGTCAGTGCGCGCGCACACACACACACTGAAACACTCACACACACACACACACACACACACACACACACACTCACACACAGACGCAGTCCGGTGGTGGAGCAGCGGAGGTCCCGGCGCTCGGAGCAGCAGCAGAGACAGACAGAGGAGCAGAGGAGGTGGCGCTCGCTCCTCTCTGCGTCCGGGACAACTCTCTCTCTCTCTCTCTCTCTCTCTCTCTCTCTCTCTCTCTCTCTCTCTCTCTCTCCGCCGTCTCCTCCTGCTGGAGATAAATTAACGGAAAGCAGCTGTCGGTGGTTTCAGAGGCGAAGCGGCCGTCTGGCAGCTCAGGGATCCTGTCTTTGCCTTTTTTTTTCCCTCCTCCTTTCTCTCCTCGGGACTCTTCTTCTTCTTCCTCCTCCTCCTCCTCCTGCTCCGCTGCTGCTGCCGCTGCCGCTGCTCCACCCTCCGTCCCGAACACCGAGGAGCCGCACCGCCTCACGCCGGACACCACGCACCGCAGCACGGATCGCCATGCTGCCTGGGTCCGCCTCCCCCCGCGGTTCTCCTCCGCGGCTCTGAAATGCACTTTGTGGAGGTTTTGGAGCTCCGCACCGTCCAGCCCTTCGCCGCTCTCTGTGATCCTCTAACGGGACTTTCTTTCCTCTTGTTGCCGGAGATGTTGCTCGTGTCTGCGCTGAAAGTTGCGCGCGCCCCCGCGGAGGGCCTCTAACAGGTCCGGACAGTCCATGTAACCCGAGGCGGGGTCAAAGTTCAGCGCTGGTTGGAAATGTGAAAGCGAAGGGGGCAAAAGGAGGGCTCTATCTCCCCCTCTCTCTCTCTCTATCTCTCTCTCCTTTTTTCTTTCCTTTTCCACACACACACACACACACACGCTGCGCCGCGCACACACACGCGCACTGGAGTTACAGTAACACCCCCCCCTCCTCTTCACACACACATAAACACACACACCTTCCAGATCTAAGATTAGATCCTCAGATATGTATTCTCCGCTATGCCTGACACAGGTGAGTCCGCTTTTACAACTTTTTACCTTCTGTGCTTGTGTGGCTGCGCCTATAGACCTGCGCTCTGACTCTGGACCGTATGGACTCTATAGACTGCTCCCTATAGTCTGCAGACTGCAAACTTCCCTCTCTGTGTGTCAAACTCTCTCTCTCTCTTTCTCTCTCTCTCTCTTTACGCGCTGCTTTCAGGAACTTTACGCACTCGCTTTGACTCTTTCTTCTTCTTCTTCTTCTTGTCTCTCGCTTGTTTTCTGGTCGTTGCGCGGGCTGCAGCACACTCTGTCCCGGCTCAGACACACGCAGCTCGGCTCGGGTTCAGCTGCAGCTCGGGTGCACTCTTAAATTTTTTTCCTGCTCAACTTTAAAAAAAATAATTTTTTCGTGCGTAAAATTCGTGCGCGTAAAGTTTGACGGTTACGCGCGGGTTATTTCTGCTTATCTGAAAACTTCAAAGTAAATTTCTTTAAACATTTAGCTGCAGATAGAAAAGAAGTGTGTGTGTTGTGGGGTTTTTTTTTCTGTGAGGCTCTAAATCTGAATTTGTGACTGTGATTTTCTCTCTGGAGGTTTTTTTTTTCAGCTGCTGCGTTTTGGATTCTGAATCTTCCCTCTTTAATTGTTGAGGCCTCTTCTCTGAGGATCCTCAGGCCTCTGCAGAGGAAACTAAATGTTTGTCTGAGAGGTGAGCTGAGGTGACAGCTCCACAAAAACACCTCCAACCTGTCGGACCGGCAGCTGATGTCTGCCTCATTTTCAAACATCACCCTACTTTTTAATTCCTCTGACCTCATTTACTGGTTTTTGAATTCTCTCCTGAGCCGAGTCTGGAGTTAAAAACATGCAAATTAATTTCCTGGAGCTCTGATATTTTTATTTTGAAATCAACGCCTCAAAAACATCTGAATTTATTCTTCAAACCTGAAATGTTCTTCCTCGTTTTGAATCACAAACGGATCATTTTTTAATTTCTCAAAGAGAGAGGAGGCTGTAAATAACCCCCGCTTTAATCCGCTGCTCCTCTTTTTCTCTCGCTCTCCTCGTCTCTGATGCTGAAATCTTCCAGAAAGAATAAAAAGCAGCAGACGTGTCGTCTTGATTTTCTGCTCCCAGCTTCCGTCTGTTTCTGCGTCTGAAACCGAGCTTTAATCTGATTATCGGGCCGTAAAACCGATAATCAGGAGCTGAACATAAATCTGCTTCGATGGGAAAATAAAAATATGTTTGCGGCTTCAAAAACACGACGCTTGTTTGGTTTTTTAAATTTAAGGAGAAAAACTTCACATGATTTAACAGAATAATCCAGATTTAATTCTTCCTCAAACACACGAAGCTTAAATTCAATCATTTAGATTTTTAAATCATCTCAAAAATGCACCAAAAACATCTGCAAACCTGCTCTCAGCTCCACCAGCAGGTGGCGCTTTAATACGAAACCTTTAAAAAAATATGACGTTATTTTAATGAAGCTCATTTTAACACATTTTAATTCTTTTCATGGCTTCAAAACAAACTCCTGTCCCTAAATTAGTGGTTCTTAAAACAAAAACATGCACCAACGATATTCTGAAATTTGTGCCATGTTCACTCATCAACCAGCAGGGGGCGCTCTAATACGAAAACATTAATTTGTATAAATATTGATTTTTTTATTGACTGTTTTTTCATCTTTTTCCAGATTTTTTGAGGCTTTAGGACACACATGTGTTGTGAGTTTGTTGTAGCTCACATTCTGATGATTAAACCAAAAATATTCAAAAACTTGCTCCACAGTTGCTGGTCTACCAGCAGGGGGCGCTTTAATACGAAAACACTCATTGGTTCCATTTATTCACTTTTAACGACTATTAAAACAAACTCCTGATGTGTGATTGCTCTGCATTACATTTGTGATTTTTTAACATTAATCATGCACCAAAATATCTTGAAGGTTCTTTTTGACCAGCAGGGGGCGCCTTAATACGATATCGTTAATTTGTACGAAGATTAAAATTTTAATGACTGTTTTTTATTAATTTTTTTCTGTTCACTCAATGGCATCAAAACACACTCCTGTTGTGAGTTTGTTGTAGCTCCAAAAATATTCAAAACCCTCTTTACGTTCATACCTTCACCAGCAGGTGGCGCCACAATGCGGATTGTTTTATTCGTACAATTTTGTCGTTATTGAGTAACTCCCTTTTCTCTTTTTTGCTTTATCCAAGTTGTTAGAACAAACTTCTGTTGTGAGTTTCGTACGTCTAAAACAAAAATATCTCAAAGTTCCCCCTGTCTGCCAGCAGGTGGCGCTTTATACATAAACGTAAAATCGTTCGTATTTTAACGTCTGTTGAGACAAACGCCTGATGTGTGTTTGATGAGTCTCAAAGTTTTGAGTCTTCATGTTCCACCACGCACTAAAAATATCTTTAGTGTTACTCAACAACCAGCAGGTGGCGCTTTATTACGAAATCTACGAGTTGTACGAATTTTTAATTTATTTGCTCATGCTTTTTAAATTTTTAATGACATTAAAACAAACTCATGTTGTGAGTTTTTCTCAGCTCAAAATATGATAATTGATTCCACAGTGTCACAAAAACTTGCCGTCTGTTCCCTTGTCAGCCAGCAGGTGGCGCTTTACCACGAATTCTTTACTCGTACGAATGTTACGTTATTTTAATGAAGCTGATTTCTACGTTTGATTCTTTACACGGCTTCAAAAAACAAACTCCTGTCCTCAATTATGTATTTTTATTTACGAAAACATGCACCAAATGTTTTCGGAATCTTACTCGACGTCTTCAGTCGCCAGCAGGTGGCGCACTGCGATGTGACCAGTTATTCCTACAATTTATCTGTTGTTTCATGTCTATCTTCATCATATTTCAGCTTTTTCAAAGTCGTACACACAAACTCATGTTGCTTTATGTTTAAAACGCGAAAAAAAAAGGCTGCAGGTTTACTAATCGACCAGCAGGGGGCGCTTAATTACAGAATTTGTGTATTTTTACGAATATCAAATTACTTGTTGACTGATTTTTATCTTTCTGTGGTTGTAAAAACACACTCTTGGTGTGAGTTTGTTGTAGCTCAAATTGTGACGATCGTCGCCAAAATATTCGAGATCTTACTTCACGTTTGCTCGTTAACCAGCAGGGGGCGCTTTGATACGAAATTATTAATTTTCGCAAATATCAAATAATGAATTGACTGTTTCATCATCATTTTGTCGTTTTCTTGTGTGTTTGTTGCAGCTGAGTTGTGATAATTGTTTCAAAAACGTACGTTATGTTTACTTATCGACCAGCAGGGGGCGCTTAATTACAGAATTTGTGGTTTTTTTACGAGTATCGAACAACTTAATGACTTATTTTCATCTTTCTCTGGTTGTAAAAACACACTCTTGGTGTGAGTTTGTTGCAGCCTAAATTGTGACAATCATTCCTAAAATATTCGGAATCTTACTTCACGTATCCTCGTTAACCACTAGGGGGCGCTTTAATACGAAATTGTTAATTTTCACGAATGTCAAATTATGAATTGACTGTTTTATTATCATTTTGTGGTTGTTAAATTACACTCATGTTTTGTGTTTGTTGCAGCTCAGTTGTGATAATCATTTCAAAAACGTACGTTATGTTTGCTTGTTGACCAGCAGGGGGCGCTTTGATACGAAATCGTCATGAAGCCAAGTGATGCGTTTGTTGTTCAGATGTTTGAGTGTATTTTTTTTTTTAAGCCTGTGGTGTTGAAACAAACTCCTGTGTGAGTTAAATTTGAGATTCTGCAGAAAATCAGGAGCTTAGTTTATTAATTTTTGTCTTTTTAAAAAAAATATTTTTGAATCGATGCAAATTTTTGTAAAGAAGTTTTGCTTCTGAAGAGAAAATGAGACGAGAGATGAAACAGAAACTGATGCTTCAGGATGATTTTGGTTTTTCGAGACACTTAATTTTGTCATGAGTGTGTGTGTGTGTGTGTGTGTGTGTGTGTGTGTGTGTGTGTGTGAACCCCGGGTGTCACGGCGTTAATTCCCTCCGTGTGGTGGCGTGGGCGGCGGGGTGGATTAGCGTCCTGCTCCTTAAACGTGTGTGTGATTCAGCCGCTGGTTGTCAGAGCGGCGGTGGCGTGGAGCGGTAACGCCTCCTCCTCCACTGCTCCCAAAGAAAAAGCGGCGAGCGTCTCCTCTCCTTTTTTTTTTTTTTATCCTCCTCCACTTTTTTTCACCTGATTTCACTGGAAACAAACGTGAAGCTTCAAGACGAACGAACGCGGCGTCTTAACAAAAAAAGAAAATAATAAAAAAAGAAAGAAAAAGAAAAAGCGCTGGAAGCTGGAGATAATTTAACGCTTCCAACTGAAATCAATCGATACTTCCTGCAGGAAAAGGTCAAATCTTGATTTTTAAACACAGAGAGCGAATTATTTTAAGACGCTGGCACCGTTTACAGAAAACTCTAAAACAAAACCCACAGAAAGATTCATAAATGTGAGCAGGAAACGGAAGATTTAGAATTAATGATTCAATGAAAACCTGATTATTCTGCTGCTTTTAAAGCTCGTATATGTGACGTTTCTCTGCAGAGAGTTCCTGTTTTTAAGGCTCTGCTTGTTTCCTGAATGAAATGATGAATAATCTGAGGATGGAGGAGAAAATTTGATCCAGTTTCTTGAGTCAGACGCTGGTTTTGTTTTTAAGACGAGTGTGAATCCTGGTTTGTGTCAGAGTCCGGGTGAAAAACGAGGTTAAAGCTGCAGAAAAAACGTGTTTTTTTTTGCTGAATCCTCCTTTGTTTCAGGTTTTTCAGCTCAGAAATGAGACGTGCAGGAGTTTCTATTTTATCTGTTTCTATAAATCCAGAGTTTCTGCACAAACATGTTGTAGATTTATCACAGATATAAGTGCATAAAACACACACTGACTCCTGAAACAGAGGAAGATTTTGCTTTTTTTTCTTGCATCTTTGCTGCAAAAGCTGCTTCTTCTAAAAACCCTCAGCTTGTGTCTTTAAATGCAGGAAGAAAATGTTGAATAATGAGAATAAATGTGCAGATTTGTGAGTCAGACGTTTGGTTTTTCAGCTCAAAAATGAGACGTTTCCACATGAGTGTGAATCCTGCAGGAGTTTCTATTTCATCTGTTTCTATAAATCCAGAGTTTCTGATATTTCTGCACAAACATGTTGTAGATTTATCACAGATGTAAGTGAATAAAACACACACTGACTCCTGAAACAGAGGAAGATTTTGTCTTGTGTGTTCAGATTGTGTCTTCAAATGCAATAATCAGACTAAAACGTTCAGATTTGTGAGTCAGACGTTTGTTTTTCAGCTCAGAAATGAGACGTTTTAAAAAAGTGCATGAATCCTCAGAGTCCAGGAGTGATCGATGTCACTGAAAAATGACGTTAAAGCTGCAGAAAATGACCTGTTTTTAACTTTAACTGCTCAGAAACAGAAGAATTTCTGCACAAAGACAGAAAAACCTTGAACATGTTGTTTATTATCTGCAGATATGAGTGAATATCACACAATCTGACTCCTGAAACAGAGGAAGATTTTGCTTTTTTTTCTTGCATCTTTGCTGCAAAGCTGCTTCTTCTAAAAACCCTCAGCCTGTGTCTTTAAATGCAGGAAGAAAATGTTGAAATAATGAGAGTAAAACATGCAGATTTGTGACTCAGACGTTTGTTTTTCAGCTCAGAAATGAGACGTTTCAACACAAGTGTGAATCCTGCAGGAGTTTCTATAAATTAATCCAGAGTTTCTGATATTTCTGCACAATCATGTTGTAGATTTGTCACAAATGTAAGAGAATAAAACACACAATGACTCCTGAAACAGAGGAAGATTTTGTCTTGTGTCTTCAGATTGTGTCTTCAAACGCAATAATCAGACTAAAATGTGCAGATTTGTGAGTCAGACGTTTGGTTTTTCAGCTCAGAAATGAGACGTTTTAAAAAGTGCATGAACCCTCAGAGTCCAGGAGTGATCGATGTCACTGAAAAATGATGTTAAAGCTGCAGAAAACGACCTGTTTTTAACTTTAACAGCTCAGAAGCAGAAGAATTTCTGCACAAAGACAGAAAAACCTTCAACATGTTGTTTATTATCTGCAGATATGAGCGAATATCACACAATCTGACTCCTGAAACAAAGGAAGATTTTGCTTTTTTTTCTTGCATCTTTGCTGCAAAGCTGCTTCCTCTAAAAACCCTCAGCTTGTGTCTTTAAATGCAGGAAGAAAATGTTGAATAATGAGAGTAAAACGTGCAGATTTGTGAGTCAGACGTTTGTTTTTCAGCTCAGAAATGAGACGTTTCCACACGAGTGTGAATCCTCCAGGAGTTTCTATAAATTAATCCAGAGTTTCTGATATTTCTGCACAAACATGTTGTAGATTTTTCACAGATATAAGTGAATAAAACACACACTGACTCCTGAAACAGAGGAAGATTTTTGTCTTGTGTCTTCAGATTGTGTCTTCAAACGCAAAAATCAGACTAAAATGTGCAGATTTGTGAGTCAGACGTTTGTTTTTCAGCTCAGAAATGAGACGTTTTTAAAAAAGTGCATGAATCCTCAGAGTCCAAGAGTGATCGATGTCACTGAAAATCGACGTTAAAGCTGCAGAAAATGACCTGTTTTTAACTTTAACAGCTCAGAAACAGAAGAATTTCTGCACAAAGACAGAAAAACCTTCAACATGTCGTATATCATCTGCAGATATGAGCGAATATCACACAATCTGACTCCTGAAACAGAGGAAGATTTTGCTTTTTTTTCTTGCATCTTTGCTGCAAAGCTGCTTCCTCTAAAAACCCTCAGCTTGTGTCTTTAAATGCAGGAAGAAAATGTGAAATAATGAGAGTAAAACGTGCAGATTTGTGACTCACACGTTTGTTTTTCAGCTCAGAAATGAGACGTTTCAACACGAGTGTGAATCCTCCAGGAGTTTCTATAAATTAATCCAGAGTTTGTGATATTTCTGCACAAACATGTTGTAGATTTATCACAAATGTAAGAGATTAAAAACACACACTGACTCCTGAAACAGAGGAAGATTTTTGTCTTGTGTCTTCAGATTGTGTCTTCAAATTTAGTAAGAAAATCCTAATCCCAACATTCAGACTAAAACGTGCAGATTTGTGAGTCAGACGTTTGGTTTTCAGCTCAGAAATGAGACGTTTTAAAAAAGTGCATGAATCCTCAGAGTCCAGGAGTGATCGATGTCACTGAAAAATGACGTCAAAGCTGCAGAAAACGACCTGTTTTTAACTTTAGTCTCAGGTTAAAGATCCGATTTTATTCTCTTTCAGGGCTCAGATGTGGATTTATGAAGCAAAACTTGAGATTTATTTTTCTCCTGTCGCTGCGACGGCTTCTCACACAGCTTAATCTGTGCGAACGTCTCAGATTTAAGCTGAAAAACCAGATTATTAATCTGCTGTTTTAGTTCGTCATTTTTTTCATGCAGATTATTTAAACTGAGAAACACGAGGAAACGCTTTCTAAACTCTTTAACCGCAGGTTTCAGTCTGATTTTGACTCACAATGTTGATATTTTATCTCATTATTCAGACTTAATCTGGAATATCATAGTCTGTAATCCATAATCTATAATAGAAACCTTCACCTTATACTTTTTACAGGCTTCCAGAATAATCCTTCACCACATTATCTCGACTTTAAGATTTTGACTTTCTATTGCAAAAGTTTTGAATTCATTGTCTCAAAAGTTTGACCTCACCTTACAAATTTAACTTTTTATCTCTGAATTTTGACTTTTAATCCCAAAGTTTAGACTTTTAGGGCCAAAATCTGAAGAAAGCCAAGTTTTCTTTTTTATTTTCTAACTTGCAGGAATTGGCTTCCGTAATAATCCCTCACCACATTATCTTACAACTCAGAATTTTAAACTTTTTATCTTGAGATTTTGACTTTCTACCTCAATGTTTTGATTTCTTTTTGGTCAAAAAATTTGAATTTTATTTCCAACAGACGACTTCTTTTCTTTTCTTTTTGACTTCTTTATCTCAAAAGTTTTGTCTTTGACTTACAATGTTGATTTTTTTATCTCATTATTCAGACTCAATCTGAAAATTGTGACTTGTTATTTCAACGTTTTGACTAAATATGGACCAAAATTAACTCCTGAACAGAACCAAGTTTTCTTTTTATTTTTATACCTGGCAGGAATGGGCTTCCGTAATAATCCCTCACCACTTACAACTCAGAATTTTAAACTTTTATCTTAAGATTTTGACTTTCTACCTTTATATTTAGATTTTTTTTGGTGAAAAAATTTGAGTTTATCTCAAACTGGAAACTTTTTTCCTTTTATTTTTGACTTTATTATCTTCAAGTGTTGACTTCGTGTTACAATTTTGACGTTAAATCTCAGAATTTCGACCTAATCCAGGCTAAAATAATCTGTTGTTTTATCGTTTTCTTTAAAATCGGGTTTTAAAGTTTTAAAACGTTGATGTAAAAATGTTTCTGAAGCGTCTGATGTGACGTCATGTTCTGGAGGTTTTTGTGTTTTTTTCTGGACTCGGATTCAGAAACAGGATTATAATGTTTGGAGACACATTTCAGAAAAAGGCAGGAACAAGACAGATTATTACACACACACACACACACACACACACACACACACACACACACACTAACCCCCCCGCGGCGCCGAACGCTCGCTTTGAGCCCCGATACCAGAGCGAGTGACTTGTTAAGTGGGATTGTGTTTGTGGCCGACAGACAGAGAGAGTGTGAAAAGCAGAGTGTGTGTGTATGTGTGTGTGTGTGTGTGTGTGTGTGTGTGTGTGTGTGTGTGTGAGCGGCTCAGGAAGCTGAAACGCTGCACTGGGCCGTGAGGAATGTTGGTATGTGGCTCCAACGAACATCCAGAGCGCCAGATCCACTCAGGAATGTGTGTGTGTGTGTGTGTGTGTGTGTGTGTGTGTGTGTGTGTGTGTGTGTGTGTGTGTGTGTGTGTAGACGAGGTTGAACACATCATCCCTGCAGCAGTCGTCCTAATAAACGCCCGCGGCCTCACTCGCTCGCTCTCCTTCACGTTAATCGTCCCGGTCTGAGCGGCTGCAGGTTTTGACTTCTCTGTCCTGGTTCTGGTTCTGGTTCTGGTTCTGATCCTGGTTCTGGTTTTGGTTGTGATCTTAGTCCTTGTTTCTGGAGTCAAACCCTTTTCTCCTGGATCTGCTCCAAAATCCAACAATGTGTGTATTCAGAGTTGGCGAGCACGTCGTCCAATGTTATAGAAAAAAAAAAAAGCAGCTGCAGCTTCACGCTCGCTCTGAACGGTTTTAGAAAAAAATCTAATTTTGATTTTTCTGGCAGATTTTGCGATTTCACGTCATGATTTTCTTCAAATCAAGATTCAGTGAAGTTTCCACAATGTACAGTAACATTTACAAACTTGACAGAAAATAACATCAAACCATTGAAACATCAAAAGCTTTTACTCTAATGTGAGGATGAAAACTTAAGGTTAGAGTTGTTTATAGCTTTTAGATAAAATGTCAATATTTTAAGATAAAAAGTGGAAATTTGAGAAGTAAAAGACAAAATTCTGAGGAAGAAAAGTCAAAATTTTGAGATGAGAGTCCAAATTTTAAGAAATCACTGTAACATTATGTGAAAAAAAGTCTAAACTTTCACATTTAAGGTCTAAATTTTGAGATAAAGGCAAAAGTCTGAGATGAAAAAGTCAAAATTTTCCAGGTACAACATCAACATTTTGAATAAAAAGTAGAAATTGTGATATATCACAGCCACACTCTGGGTCAGACAATAGATTTGTTTGTAATATGCAGTCATGAAAACTACTTTGACTATTTAAAAATTCCTTTAACTTCTCCCTAATGAACCCCCCTCTGAACTGCTGCTGCTGTGTTTGAGTCCTTGGACTTTTCTCCTCATGATTTACACTTTTTTATCTCACAGTTCTGAGATTTTATCTAGAGAATTTGACTTTTTAACTAATAATTTTTGACTTTTTACCTCAAATTTTGATATGTAATCTCAAATTTTTGACTTTTTAATCTGAAAATTTAGTTTTTTTTTTCCTCATAAATTCAAATTTTCATCTCACAATTCTGATATTTCATCTCAAAATTTCAGCTTTTTATTTCAAATTCTGACTATCTAAAAAAATTGTCCAATCTCAAATTTTTAACTTTTAAATTGAAATTTTGACTTTTTTCCCCAATGATTTCAACTTTTTATCTCAAGAATCTGATATTTTATCTGGAAAATTTGACTTTTTAACTCATAATTTGGACTTTTTACCTCAAATTTTGATATGTAATCTCAAATTTTTGACTTTTTAATCTGAAAATCTGGATTTTTTCCTCATAAATTCAAATTTTCATCTCACAATTCTGATAATTTATCTCAAAATTTAAGCCTTTTATTTCAATTTCTGACTGAATTTTCAACTTTCTCAATTGAAATTTTGACTTTTCCCCGATGATTTCATCTTTTTATCTCAAGAATCTGATATTTTATCTAGAAAATTTGACTTTTTAACGAATAATTTTGACTTTTTACCTCAAATTTTGATATCTAATCTCAAATTTTTGACTTTTTAATCTGAAAATCTGGATTTTTTCCTCATAAATTCAAATTTTCATCTCACAATTCTGATATTTTATCTCAAAATTTCAGCTTTTTTATTTCAACTTCTGACTGAATTTTCAACTTTCTGAATTGAAATTTTGACTTTTTCCCCGATGATTTCCTCTTTTTATCTCAAGAATCTGATATTTTATCTCAAATTTTGACCTTTTTAAGTAAGAAGTTTGACTTTTGTCTCAAAATTTAGACCTAATAGGGACAAAAAAAAAATCTGAAACAGAAAAAAAAGCCAATTTTTTTGTTGTTTTTTTTTTTAAACTGGGCTTCTATAGATGAAGGTTTGGTACCAGCAAGAATTTAAGACTTTCACCCCTGAATATATCAAACTGTGATTTTGGGTCTGACAGCGACGTTAAAACGCTGTTTTACTGTCTTTTATTAGAAAAGTTTGGACGTGTGTATTAACAGGAGCATTTAACACAGAAAAAAAATAAGTTCATACATCGGCTACAGAATGACCGATGTTCATTAATTGGTCGGGCTCGAATTGAAATAGTTACTTTTTTTTTAAAACGAGTGTTTTCTGCATGAAATAAATGCATATTTTCTAAAAAACTTTAATAGAATAGTTTGCAAACTTCCCATTGTGTCAAATGTGGTACAGGAAATATGTCATGAATGAAATGATGACGCAAATTTGTATTTTTTTTTGGTTTTTTTTGATTGTTTGAGCTTTAAAGCAGTGTTTCCCAACCTGTGGTCCGTGGCCCCATGGTGGGCCGTGACAGTATCGCAAGTGGGCCACCAAATCATCTCCAAAGTAGTTTGATTTTAGTGGAGTGCAATTCTATATAGATACAAGATGCAAATAGAGAAAGAAAGATACAAATATAAAGAATAATGTTTTGAATGTTAAAACTCAGTTACGAAATTAAAAATGTTCAGATATTCATGAATAAAAAATGTCCACTAAGAAGGTGTGTTAGTGGCCAATGGGTAACATGACCCAACTAAAACTTAACAACAACCCAATATATAATAAAAGTATGAAATAAAAGCCCAAATGTAACTTGTCAAAAAATGTAACAAAAGTGCTGAAACGCAACAAAAGCCAAATTGTAATAACTGACTTAAACTGAAACAAATTGTTACATTTTAGGCAAAAAGTTATTTTGTTTTGGGCTCAGAATCTGTTACATTATTGCCCAGTTATTACATTTTGAGTAGTTGCTACTGATGGTGTTTTATGGCCCTTTTCCACTGACTCGTCTCAGCTCTACTCTACTCTCCTCTACCCGGTTTGTGTTGCGTTTCCATTAGCGCGGTACTACGCGGCAGACGCCAGTTTTTAGTACCTACTCTACCCTGGTTCTAAGAGAGTAAAGCTGATACTAAAAGGTGACGTGGACGGACTGCCGGTCACTCATTGGTCAGAGAATGTCGTCTCTGCAGCTTCTGACTCTGAACAAATCACTTACAAGAGGCAAAGGAATAAGTCAGCGACGGGTTTTTAATGACATTTAAACCTGACGGCACAGAACCAGACTGAATGAAGACAAAATACAGCCCTAAAATGCTCCTTCATGATTCCTAAAGAAGTTAAAAGTCCTTTTTAAA
>RPOG01002494.1:0-91568 GCA_008086565.1 Thalassoma bifasciatum
ATCTAAGAAAATTAACCTAGGAGGGAGAAAGGAGTTGTTAAACAATCAAAGCAAAACAAATGAGATTTAAGGAATAACTTTATTGCCACAAATTTAAAATAAGGCCTTCTACAAAAGTTAAAACTATTTAAAATATTCCCCAAACCCCTATACACTAACTAAATTAAAGAAACCTGAATAAACCCAAATTAACTTACAGTAAGCTGAGGCCACCAGAAGGGAGGCAGACTACGGAGGGAAGTGCAGGGGAGTGCTCCCTTATACTCACCAAGTGAAGCACAGCACACACACTTCAAATCCTCAAATAAATCTGTGTAGCCCTAGTGACCCAGTGTCAAACACATGCAAAAAGGTGGAGGGCCCTCACCCTGGGTGCCTAGCCTCCCCAACTAGTGGGCTCAACTTCTGAAACAAAAAGAGAACAGTGAAACAAAAGAAACAAGCAAACCAGTTGGTGGAAAAGTACTAACTGAGGGGAAAAGAAACTAAGGATACTGATTAAATAATCCAAAGAAACTAACTAACTAAAGAAACAGAACCAAACTATGAACTAACTTAACACAACACCAAGTAACTGAGGGATAAGGAAACAAACTACCAAAAACAAAGGGAAACCAACTCAAATAAATGAGGCAACAAACCAAACCAAAAGGAACAAAAACAAGCAACTGAAAGGGCAAAAACAAGCAACTGAAAGGGCAAAAACAAGCAACTGAAAGGGCAAAAACAGCAGCAGGTCAACCAGCCCAAGATGCCAGCAGAGAGAGGCCTACTTCAGGCCTCAGCTGCCTTTTATTAACTGCACCCTGCTACCTGATTAGATTGGGGAGGAGTTAGAGGGGGAGAGGGAGCTGCATTCAAAGGCAGCACTGCTACCTGCCACACTACCAAAGTGTTTCTGATATATCATTTGTTCCACTTTCTGAAACTGAAAACCGGCGTGTACTACAAGAAGACTCAACAGAGCAGTCATACAAAAATCCCTTCAGCTTTTTTTATCCCTCTTACAACAAGCTTCCATGACGCGGCTAAGGAAAGTTGCTGTTTTCTTTCTTTCTTTTTTTTTTTTTTCAATCTGTGTATTCTTTTGCTATCTTTTATGTCTTGTTATGATTATCCTTGTCTTGTTTTTACTTGTGTTTCCTGTTTTAGTGAGAAAATCTTGCACCTTTTGTGACAGGTTTACTTTATGTCCTCCCCTGTGTTTCCCTTAAGTCTCTGCTCTCTTCTTTATAAGTTTATGGCTTCATTCACCTCGGGTCACTGTTCCTCTATGTCCTAATGTTAGTTTGTTTTTTCCTTGTAGCCTTGTTTGTTTTATAATGTTTTTAGTTTAATAAATGCTTTGGTTCTTGGTTTCCTGTCCATGTTTATTTTTTTATGTTTTACCTTCAATTGTGACAAAAATACATAAGAATATCAAGATATTGGGTTTGTGTTTTGACTCATTTCCCATTCGACTTCAAAAGAATATTTTCTTCAAAAGGCAAAAATTCATACAAGATCAGATTTTACAACATTGAAACTACATAATTCATTTTATCCACAGTTTTATGAAGAGAATCAGAAGAGAACACAACCTATGAATGGTCAAACTTATGAAAAGCTTTGTTAAAAATGTAACCACTGTCTGTCTCTTCATTCAGCCATGGATATAAGGCCTCTTACACTGTGCTTGGCTGCTGCTCTCATAGCAGGTAAATCATTTTGTCAAGTAACAAAGTATTTGAGAAGACAACCTATGATAGTCTTTTCCTAATCCATATATTTGTTAAAATCTCCTCTTCTCTGCAGCATGCCACAGCTGTTCATCAGGAAAAGAGTTCATCACAACGTTTATTACAAATTTCCAGGAGGGTAAAAAAGATCACTTACTGGAACTGATTCTGACTGCTCAGAAAGTTCAGGCCGATGTCGAGATACAGGTAGGAAATGAATATTTAACTTCACGTTTAGGGAAACTCAACGGTTTTGAAGATGCTGTCAAAGCTACAGTGCTTGTACATGTTGTATTCACTATTGAGTAATTCGTTAAGTTATCAATCTCTGACCCTGTAAACATGAGCTGACATGGAAGGATGTGCCACAGTTTGAGCCTTTTCAGAGAATTACTGGGTTTGACCCTGACAGTGCGTGTAATCTCAAGGAACTTTTGAGTTATGCCGGGAAACTTTTTTGAGGCCAATAAAAATGTTCAATAACCTTTACTTTCATCAAGCAAATCTACTTATAGAGACAATATTTATTACTTTTAAATCTTTTATTTTTTTTTGCAGGTGGCTTCACTTGATTTCCACAAAAAGGTGACCCTCATTCCTGGGCAACCACAAAGGATTTCTCTGCCACCTAAAGCAGAGCTGAAGAAGCAATTTATCAATAAGAAGTCTGCCATTCGAATCACATCAACCGCTCAAATCTCTGTGATCTCTCTCAACCGTCGCACCAACACAGGTGACGGCGCAGTGGTCTCTCCTGTAGAAGATCTTGGCACAGATTATATTGTTTACACACCGGTAGACAAAAGCTATAACAGTCTAGTTGGTATTGTAAACGGCGACAGCCAGAACACAATCACCATCACACCATCCAAGGATCTAGCACTCATTGACAGGGTCGATTGGAAGAAAGGGGAGAAGGTGACGGTCACCCTGGAGCCCCACGACACCTATCTCTTAAGAGGTAAAGCGTGTTTGACAGGCACCAGGATTCAGTCCCAGAAGCCTGTTGCTGTGTTGGTTGGCCACCAGTGTCTCAATTTGGGCCTCAAGTGTGACCATGTGTATGAACAGATCCCTCCTATGACTGGAATGGGAAATGAGTATGTTTTAAGTGCTGCTGGTAGCTCAGAGGCAGAGAACTTCGTGGTCATCGTCACTAGTGAGGACAAAACCGTACTGACGGTAACCAGTGGAACCAAAACAGCCAAACAGTTAAGTGAAATGTTGATTTATTGATTTATATTCTGTTGTAGCTGCAATGACTTTTTTTCAGTCTCTTAGGAATTCCATCAGTCTAACTTTGCTTAGCACGGATGCTGCTGAATCCATTTAGTTTCTACTTACACTCAATGTAAAGGTGTCAGTAATACATAGTGATAATGAAAGGAACAAAGGTCTGCTGACATCAAGGGCAGTACAGCTGAGCAGAGATCACTGCAGTTTACCAAAGATTTGGGGAGAATCTGTTTAAACCAGAAATCAGGTGACCTGACATTTTTTTGTTTCTGGTCTTACAGTTTATCTGATTTTCTTTTTTCAGCATCAAAATCAGACTCTGACCTTTAAAAACCATCACATTTCTGGCACTGATTTCATTACCTTTTTTTCTATGTTGAAATAAATTCAGCAGGGGAAAAAAAGTCTCAAGTATCTAGTTTTTAAAAATTCAACCTGTAAAAACATTCAACATCTCAAAAATTGATCGGTTACCCGGATGTTGACACCGAATATTTTTTAGATTAGAGACTGGATTTCTCAAGACATCGACTTTTTTGACATAGAATATTCCAAGATGTTGATTATTTTCACACTGAATAATTTTTAAGATGTTGAATCTTTTTACATGTTGATTATTAAAACTGAATATTTTGAAACATTATTTTTTACACTAAATTTACTTCAAGCATGAAAATTTACAAAGGCAGATAAAAAAAAAAATCAGTGCCAGAAATTTAATGTTATTTAAAATTAAAAGGCTGACTTTGATGCTGAAAAAAAATCATTGTTAGAAATTTGTATTCAAACTCTGATGGCACAGAAATACTTCCATACTCAAACCAAAGCCTCGTGGTGAATAAAACTTTGACGCTCAGTTGTACTTTGAGGCCTGGTGTATTGATGAAACTGAATAGATCTCCTTTCACAGACGAAACCACTTTGGTTTACCTTCATAATAGTTTTAGGATCCCATTTTAACAATCCAAACCTGCTGCAGCAGGTGGAGTCACTGCACTTCCATTTATTGAGCAGCAGAAAGTATTTAGTCGCAGCCTCTGTGTTTTTTCAGTTTCCAAAATTGAACATTCACCATTAATGTGTAATATATAACTTTCTGCCTTACAGGACAGTAGAGGAAGCCGGAACGTCTTCAATCTTACCACTGCCTCACAAAAAGTCTGTCGTCATCAAAAGTGACAAGAAGGTGATGGTTCTGCTCCTCAGCAGTAACAAACCTCATGACCCCTTCCTCACCACTATTATACCAACCTGCAAGCTGTCCAATAACTGGGAGGCATTGGCATTGGATGGCTATACAAACACAATCAGCATCGTGTCAAGGGTAGAGGGAACCAGCAGTGTGGAGGTGTGTTTGGGGAAAAAGTGCTCAGGTGTGAAAAATTGGCTCATGAGCAGCTCAGAGTGGGCGTGGACTGAGTTGGTAATAGGGAGGAAGGAGGGGCGCGTGACTGTGACGGGTGATTCTGACATAGCAGTCTATGCTTATGGTGGAGAAGTCCGACGTGGATACGGCATTGCTGGAGTCTGTATTCCAGAAGGTACACACACACACACACACACACACACACACACACACACACATGCACACATATATTGAAAACTATTTCAAAATAATAAAGAAAATCTGACTTACAACTTCATTCAAAGCTGAATTGTGTCAAACAAAAATACAAACAGAACACAATGATTTGAAAATCATGTTTAAACTAAATTCAATTGGATGTACTTGAAAGACGAGGTCTTTCTTGTTCAAATTGATCAACTTTATTGTTTTGTTTTGGGTTTTTTTGTTGCAAATATTCACTCATTTTGAGTTCGATGCCTGCAACAGGTTCCTTAAAAGCTGGGACAGGGTCATGTTCGTCACTGTTTTTCTCACAGAGACAGATATAAAAATAATAATTTGTGAACTGAGGACACGAAGTGTTGAAGCTTTGGAGCTGGAATTCTTCTCTCATCTTGCTTGATGAACAACTTCAGTTGCTCAACAGTCCGAGGTTTCTGTTGTTGTATTTTGTGCTTCATAGTGTACCACACATTTTCGCAGGTCTTGACTGCAGGCAGGCCAGTATGGTAGCTGCACTCTTTTACTATGAAGCCGCACTATTATAACAGGTGCAGAATGTGTCTTGGTTTCATTGTCTTGCTGAAAGAAACAGTGAAGTCCCTGAAAAAGACAAAGTGGCTCGGATGGCAGCATGTGTTGCTCCAAAACCTGTTTGTACCTTTCAGCATTGATGCACCTCCACAATTACTGTGACAGTTGCCCATGATGCCATGGGCACTAACACACCCTCATACCATCACAGATGTTGCTTTCGAAATTTGCACTGAGAAAAATCAACATTGTCCTTTTCTCTTTTACCTGGAGGACAACAACATCCACGATTTCCAAGAACAGTTTGAAATGTGGACTTGTCAGACCACAGCAGACTTTTGCTGATGCAGTTGTTCTCAAAGTGGTGAACCTCAGCCCGTTCTTACCTGTGAACGACTGAGCCAGTCTTTTGTTGCCCTTGTTGCAGCTTTTTAGGAACCCGTTGCAGGAATCAAATTCAAAATGAGTGAATACTTGCTAAAAAAATTAAGTTTCTCAGTTTTAACAAAAAAAAGTATTTTCTTTGTAGTGCATTCAGTTGAATATTAACAGAAATGGCCGTTCATTCTACTTTGTTTACATCTAACTTTCACACAACACCCCAACTTCATTGGAATTACGGTTTTAGATGGAAATAATGCCATAAACAATGGAATTGTCAAAAAAAATGTTGACAATGAAGTAAAAACAAAAATTAAAAGGAAAAGATTGTCAGAAAGACCGAATCCATCCATTTCCTTCCGGCGCTGGGCAGATGAGTTGACCCAAACACTTTCTCCCTTGCAACTTTTTCCAGCTGCTCACGACCCTCTGTGGAAGTCAGCAGTTCTTCACAGAGTCAGCCAGACCCTGTTTTCCTTTGCTCAGCGAAGGCATGTAAATCTTCTTCGTAGCCTTTACTAATTCCAGTTATTGCTGCATTAACGTCATGATGCTAAGACAAAGGTTAAAAAAAAGCAAACATCTTCAATCAGATCAAGGTTGTGGTTTCAACTGAGGGAAAAGTCAAATCATGAATAAATTTGAGAAAAAGATAGCATTGTGGACAGAAAAGACAGGATTTTATTGTACAGAGAAACATGTTTCTTTGCTGTGCCAATGACAAGAAAACACTTTGAGTCTTGAATGTTGTTCCAGTGTGTACTCTACTCTAATCCCCCATACGCTAGCACCTCAAAATTTGGAAACTGAAGGGAGTTTCAGAAAAGGGATTGAAATAGAGCAGATGCTGTTTTGTTGTCTGGAGTTTGTTCTTTGTACACTGATTTTTCGTTAAAATATGTATCCCACGGTGTTGCATGCAAAGTTATGTGGCTGCGATTAGTGCCCTTCAAAATTTAAAAGTTGAAAATCATAAAAAGTTCAAAGAGATACTATAGAAGATGAAAGTCAAAAATGACATCGAAACGCAAAAATCAAGTCATTTTCACCTCAGATCTACCAAGTTAGGCAAATCTGCCCTCTCTAGTAGAGCAACAAGTTATTGGAACTCAGACAAAGTAGAATGAGAGGATTCTACTCATTTGTTGACTTTAAGTCCAGGGTGAAATTATAGCTAAAGTCAACTCAATGGTGCAGACACAGGCATCTAATCTTTAAGAAGTCTCTCATCCTGTAAGGACTTCATGTTTTATTTCTGTTTTGATGGCTTGTTGTTACCAAAACATCTGATACTGCTCTGTTTTAGTTCTACTCGTTTGGTCAGTTTTAAGATACCTGCTGTAAAGCCATTCTTTGTTATTTTATAGTTGTTAAGGTGAAGTGCTCTAACCTTTGATGTTTTAATATTGCTCTGTTAGTTTTACAGTAAAGTGTTTTTGTAAAGAGGTTATGATGAGTGAGGTTGTTTTTGACAGAAGCTCTGTCTCTGTCTCCCGCCCAGAGACTAAAGATGTGAGTTTTCTAACAGCTGACTCTGGCCCTGTCAGAACTGTTTAGGGAATTCACTATAAATTCTGTTGTGCTAAATGCACATCAAGTAAAATTGTTGAAGATGAAGTATTGAGACTGAAAAGGTCCCAAAAACTCTTTTTTTTCCTGCAGATGCCTCTCCACGTGTACCCGTAGATCCCTGTGAGAATGTTCAGTGTCTACAAAAAGAGCGTTGTGAGAACGGAAAATGTGTCCCCACTTCCAGTGCAACATGCCACGCATTGGGTGACCCCCACTACTGCTCATTTGATAGAAGATGCTACGATTTTCAGGTAAGACCGGAACTGCAGAGGGAGAGTATGTCTCATTAGACATTAGATTTACCAGCCTTCTTAAGGCAGGGAAAGGCTTTTTACACAAGTCTGATGCACTGAAATGAAACATGTGGAAACAGCATGTGAAAATAGGTGTGACATGTACTTTTTTTCACTCCACGCAGCATGTGTTAGCTTCCATTCCCAAAATGTGTCACAAATGCATGTGTAACAAAGCACAAAACTAGAGTAGAAGAAGTTTACATTACATTACATCATATGGTTACCACGGTGATACCTGTGTAATGAATCATACACTGCCTGGCCAAAAAGAAATCACACAAGAATTAAAAGGTCACACACTCTAATATTCCATTGTACTGCATTCAGCTTTGATTACAGCACAGATTTACTGTGGCATTGTTTCAGTAAGCTTCTGCAATGTCACAAGATTCATTTTCACTTGGAGTTTGTTTCATTAGGAGTCAGGAGATAGATACAACAAAGCTTTTAGGAAACTTTATTCAGTAGCATTTCAACAGACAGCATACTCTGGCTCATCGTAGCTTACTGGTTGGGTGGAGAGAGCAGCAGAAGCACTCTCAAACGTGTTCATTTAAAAGCTAACGTCCATAGAAACAACAATGCTGTCCACGCGTCTCCATCCAGCAGTCATTTCGGCGGCCATGTCAAGTATAAACAAAGCTTTGGTCGTGATCTGTTTCATTTATGCTTCAGGATGGTGTGTTAGAATCTGTAGCAGTAGCCAAACAAAAAGTCATAAAGTAAGTGTCTGCCATAGAATGACTTATAACCAATGCTGGCTCATCACTCCATGTGTGTACAGGTAGAAAACGCCCACATGATTTGCACAAGTGATGTGATATGGAGTCAGAGTTCATACAGTTAAGCTCTGCTAATTTGGTGATGACACAGATTCCCCCCTCATTGACCAAAACATGCAAGCAAGTGTCCTAACTTTACACAGCTTTTTGAATTTCTTTCAATGATTCATCTCTTTCAGGGATCCTGTACCTATGTAATGGCAACAGTTGTAAAGGAAGCACCTGGTCTTACTCCTTTCACTGTGACCACCAAGAATAACCACAGAGGAAGCAAACGAGTCACCTTCGTGAGAGAAGTGGCCATCAAAGTTTACGATGTGACGTTGACCATCAGCAAACATTCTGGACGAATAGAGGTAACACACTCCTCTCCTGTAACACACACTAACTGTAAGAACCAACAAAGTTGTTTCAACAATCTAAACCCAGCAAACCCAGCAAACTCACTGGACTGATGTCAGGAGTCCTTATGTCCCTGGTCAAGCTCCTGCTCCTGATGTTGTGGCTCAGACTTTGTATGTGTTAACAGATCACATTATTCAGTAAGAGATGTTTGCAAAATTGCAGTCACTCAGTACACTGTTCTAAAAGCACTATTAGCTGCTGAAGTCCCTGGTCTCCCACCAGAAAAGTGGGACAACCATTAACTGCTGCAACTTTAATAAGTTTGTCCCTGCTTGCTTTTGCCTTTGGATTGTCTCCGCTGAGGCAAGTTCATTTATATTGCTAATTTCAGCAACAAGGCAATTCAAAGTGTTTCACAGAGAAATACAAATAATCATTATAAATCAAAACTCATCTACAGAAAATATTTTGATTCAAGCAACAACAAAAAAAAATGCAACAACAACAAAGAATTTTAAATCATAATCAAACAGATTTTAAAATGTTTGCATGAAAGTTTCAGAGCAGAGTTCGACCACAAAATAGATATTAAAATGATTGGTACATTTGATAGTACCATTTTTATGAGTTTCCACGTGACTTATACATAATTCTGTAAACACACCACACCAAAGTCCAAGCCAGTAATGTGAAGGTACACAAAGCTATTATTGTCAGCTATTGTTATTGAATGCTATTTCTCTTAACTTTAATCGTAAATATGATATCAAATAATCCTGTTCAGAAAATGGCAGGCAGCAATGAGGAACTAGAAACTAGCATCATGATGAGCATACACTCTGCTAGTCTGTGTTAACACTGAAGTCAGTAGTGCTCCAAAACAGGGGATGCTACAACAGCTTAGCTACTGTACAGAGAGCTCAAGCTTGTGTGTAACAGGCCTTTTACTGAGGTGTTCATTGGTGCTGCATCTCTTTGTATCTCTTCAGTTTTATGAAACTTGTGGATATAAATATACTGATGAATAGAAACTTTCTGAAACTTCTTGGTGTAGAGCTGAGAGATGGGGAGGTATCATTTGACTTCATGAACAGTGATAGTGTGCCCTTGAGCAGGGCACCAAAACCTGGAATCTTCAGCCCCCGTATTCTGACTTCTTTCCATTAATTCCTGTTCAGGAGATCATGATTGTTGGTATTTTTTGGGATTTCAGCCAATAATACAATAAAAGGAGCTTTGAAGGGTGTGTGAACTCTGAATATTGAATTTCCATTAAGGGTTACATAAGCATGAAAAATAAAAAGCTTTGGTTAATTTATTGATGCATATTTCCAGAAATGTAGCTTTATTCAGACCATGATGTGTCACATGTGAGTAGTTTATTCTCATAAAGGAGTTGTTGTTTCCCTCAGGTGAATGGAGTGCTTCAGTACCTGCCTTTCTCTCTGCTGGATGGGAAGATCGAAGCAAAGATGAGCGGGACCTATGCCGTCGTTACCACTGACTTTGGCCTGGTAGTTAAATATGACTGGAACACGAGGCTGTATATCACAGTACCATCCTCTTACTTTGACCTCATGGGAGGATTGTGTGGAAACTACAACGGAGACAAAAAAGACGACTTGCCACAGCCCACAGGTGAGGAGGTGACAGATAAGAAAACTGTAACAAGCTGTTCAAGGTCAACTTGTTCCAACTTTGAACAGACACATTGTGTACTTTAAGTTTGACTGTCATGTATAGGTAATCGCTGTGTAAGGATTGATGGGAATCACTGCCAGAACTTGCCAGGTTCATGGCCACATGTTTTGGATTGTGGTTCCTTGAAACATTTTATTATTTTTGTCTCTTGCAGGGAAGAAGATGCCTTTTGTGCTGGAGATGATACAGAAATGGAAGGTGCCTGATCCAGATCTGTTCTGCAACGATAACTGTAATGGTGGTTGTCCCGAATGTTCAGAGCAGCAGCAAAACCACTTCAGACAACCCAAACGCTGCGGCCTTATGACCTTGGAAAATGGACCGTTTGCAGCCTGCCACTCAGTCGTCAACCCCCAGGAGTACCTGAACGACTGTGTCTATGATGTCTGTTTCAATAAAGGTACAAATATCATTGAAAATACCCACAGTATCGCACTGATATAGGCTTTGTGTGAAAAAACTTAAAATTAACTCTGCTAAAAGAAGATACATTCTCATCAGCAGCATTCACAAAAAGAAAGGTAACAATTGTCTAAACAAGCTCCAGAGCCACAGAGACCAGGTTTTTAGGGATTAAGCCCTCTCTCTCACATAAGCTGCCTATAAATATCAGGAAATAACTCCAAATAAATACCGGAGGGTGCACCCTTTCTCTTTGAAAAACTCAAAACAAAAGCCAAATTAATATCATCTCTAGATGTTTCAGCTCTGTTTTAGTTCTTTCATTTTTTAATTTAATTTTGAAGTGTGTCTTTTTCCATCCAGGTCTCAAACTGTTTCTCTGTGACAGTCTGAAGAATTACTTTGACGCCTGTTTGTCAGCGAAAGTCACCCTTGGCGCAGAGTGGAGGGAGCAGTCCGGCTGCAGTAAGTGACTCAATCAATGATCAGCCTTTGAAACACTTTGCTTTCAGTCTTTTGAGATTGAAGGACAGTATAGAAACATCAACATATTTCATTTTTTTGTTTTTTGGAAATTAAAACAAATATAGAAATATTCATACTCAGACAATTTTGTTACATAACATTGAAGGTTCCCATAGAAATCAATACTCTCCATCTCCACTGCAGTTCCACGCTGTCCAGCAGGAAGTCAGTATAAGGCCTGTTCTTCAGCATGTCCCGCCTCCTGCTCAAATCTGGATAGTGAGAAGAACTGTCAAGAGCCATGCGTGGAGGCATGTCAGTGCAATGAAGGATTCGTACTGAGCGGGAACAGGTAACGCACTAATGAAGCCACTCATGCTGATATTAAGACATCAAACTGTTGTTTAATGAAACAAAAGCCTCATGGAAACATACTGTCCTGCAGGCTTTAGGGAACTAACACAGGTAGTCCTTCTGGGTATTACAATGGGGGATACAGGACAAAAAAGTGCTATCATGCTATTGTTACCTGAGGTCTAAGAGTAGATAATGGATGAACAAATGTGTTTCTCAGCCTGAAAAATATCATGGTGGCCCTTTTTTCTACAGTTCAGTCTTTTCATTTCCTCATCAATGGAGAACTGGTAAATTGATCAGGCAATTGAGAAAATGGTCAAAAAAAGAAAAACGAGGAAAGCATCAGAACACGACTGAACTTTCTGCCCTTAGTTCAGCCTCAGAGAAACACAACCTCCTCATAAATATGATGAATGAGGAGTGTGAACCATGAAATGAGGTCTCAGTGTTCTCTCTCTGTTTCAGGTGTGTCCCAAAGGCTCAGTGTGGATGTCAGTATCAGGGCAATTATTATCCAGCAGGCACCAACTTTTGGGGGGACAACACCTGCACCTCCAGGTGTAAATGCAAGAACGGGGAAGTCAAGGTCAGTGTGTATGAGTGTGTATGAGCTTGTGTGAGTGCTGTGTGTTAGACTACAGTTTGCTCCATATGGGACGTCATGGTTTATGATTATTGAATATTTCTAGATAGCAATAATTCACACATATGCTGCACAGAAGAGTTTTTAGATCTGTTGTTGTTTCAGCTGTTTCTCTGTGATCTAACTCTGTTCTGTGCTCTTCATGAAGTGTAAAGCTATCAGCTGCAAGAAGAGCGAAGAATGTGCCGTGAAGAAGGGGATCAGGGACTGTTACCCAACAAGCTCCAGCTTATGCCGCTGTTCCGGAGACCCCCACTGTTTAACCTTTGACAAAAAGAAGTTTGATTTCATGGGAAAATGTAGCTACGTCCTCACTAAGTTGAAAGCCGGCTCCACGCAGAACCTGGTACCATTCGAGATTCATGTCACCAACGAGAACAGAGGTCGGAACACTAGGGTGTCCTACACCAAGTCCGCCACTATCGTACTCGGAAACTTCACAGTCGGCTTGAGCCGCACCAAGCCAGGAAAGCTATTGGTACGCTCATTTAGTTACCAGTGTTTTTAATGTGTTTGGCTTCACTTTGATTGGTTCAGTCTGTTGAGTCTGTTAGGGGTACATACAGAGTCTATCAAATGTTTGTGTAATTTACCTAACATGGAGGTTATCATAGGTGTGACTGGTTTATTTTGCTGGTGTCTCAACATGTGTGCTGTACATAAAAACAATGACTATAGAGATGCAAACGGCAATGACACTTGTGCTGCTCATGAAGACGCCCTCCACTGGGTGTACAGTAACATCCTAAAGAGCTGTGTACTGTGGGAGCAATACACCTGCAACTTTGTGCATCAACAAAGTCAAAAAACAATGAGACATTGACACGAGTCCCACAGACAGATTTTTATATAAACAAAACCAAAGCCTAGAGGTTCAGTGGCTGAATCTGCTGAAGTAACATCAGAGAACCAGCAGCTGCTACTGTCACTAAAGGTCGTTCTAATTTCAAATCTGCAGCTAAAAGGTGATCTTAGATCAAATTCAGCCCCGCACAGCTGTCATGACCTGAAGAATGAGCTAAAGAGGCCCACACTGATTGTGCACCAGGATGTAAACCTTTTCATTTCTGCCGTAGTAATATTGGACATTTAACAAGGGGCTCCACGGGGACTGACTTGCTGCCTGAGACAAGCAGCAAGAACCAAAGATCTGATCATAGAAATGTTCAATAATCAGTCACTGTTTACACCCCCAGGTGAATGAACGAGTAACCAATCTGCCATACAGCTCTGCAAATGGGGAAATCGAAGCGTTCAAATCAGGTCGCTTTGGTGTGATAAAAACAGATTTTGGTGTGTTGCTCGCATTCAACTGGAACTCCTACGTCTCGGTGGTGATGCCCAGTTCTTACTCTGGAGAGACTGAGGGTAAGTCTGATGTCAAGCACTGCAGGTACCATTAAACATGACATTAAACTGTTCCTTTAACAGTGCTACATGGCAGAGCAGTGGTTAGCACTGTCACCTCATAACAAGTAGGTCCCTGGTTTGAATCCCTCCCTGGGCATGTGTTTTCCATGTGAAGTGTGCATGTTCTCCCCCTGCATGCATGTGTGTTCTGCAGAAACTCTGACTTCATACCCCAGTCCAAAAACATGCACATTCAGTATGGTGGTCACTCATGTGTCTGCGGGTGTAAATATTAGCCCTGTGATAGGCTGGTTTCTCACCCAGGATATATACTCTGTCATAAACAGAAAACCCCAAAGGGAACAACATTGAAGATGATGGAATGATGTTTTTCTTTTTAACAGGAAGCTCAGGGTTGCCATTATGCAGTTACCTGGGGACTATTTATTACTCTTAATAAACAGATATTGGCATTCAAATCTTTGAACACTTCTAACTAGGCTGTAAACAATACAGCTCATTGAAAAGGAAGTGTGAGCTGAAAGTCATTTAACTCTTTTGCCACAAGCAACATTGCTGAATTTAACAAGCCAGAGCTGCAAATATGATGCCTCATGTAATTAGTACTTTAAACCAGGAGATGGCAGGCATCTGTAACTTCAATCCAAGCAATACTTGTGGGTGAGTGTCTATTCAAAGTTTTGGAGTTTATAGAGTTAGAGAAGGCCTTCAGGTCGAGGAGACTAGATGCATAAAGGAGAGCAAGAAAGCAAATTAATGGTGAGGGGTGTAGCAGGAATGTAAGAAACTCAAAAATATAAACTGTCAGCTGCCATACTTTTACAGATGTTTACACATGTTCTGTACTTGAAGGAATGAACTCCCATCACAAATTTCTACAGTATGCCTTTATCTCCAGCCATTTTCAAGCTACAACCTTTTGAAATGGTGGTTTCAAAACTGAATATTTAATTGAAAAGACTTCGGCATTTAAAGGGTGAACACTAACCACTGGTTACACCTGTGTGCCTGGAAAGTAAGCCATCTTTCTCAGAGGCATACGTCGCTGACAGACATCAACTGTTGGGTTCTGTAAAGTTTCACAAAGTCTGTTTGTAATGTTTATAATAAAGACTTTTTCCTCTTTCCCAAACATTCCCATGAATACAGCTGAAGTGTTTTATTTTGTTGACTGCTGTGGTTGTGTCCCGTTTTTGTTTCAGGCCTGTGTGGAAACTTCAACGGCAATAAGGATGATGACTTCACGAAACCCGATGGCACTCAGACAGGCAATGTTAATGAATTTGGCAACAGCTGGCAGGTTGGTGTTTCCTTAAGATCTGAGTTTATGTCTCGTTAATGTCACGATGTCTCATAAAACATTACATGAGTAAACAAATGTTTTCAACAGCTGGCCTGGTGATCTTTTAAGACACAGGCCTATCAAACTATGAATCCAAAATATCTGGATCTCAGGTGCTCTGTGTTTTAAGTGTATTTACCTCTGATTACTCTCAAATGTCGGTGTGATTGAATGCAGGTTGGAGGGGGCGATGCCAAAAGCTGTGCCGTCGTGTGTCCAGGAGGTAAATGTTCTGAGTGTGAACCTGCATCGATCCAAAAGTACAAGGAGAAGAGCTACTGTGGAATCATCTCTGACACAGATGGACCTTTCAGGTGGGTTTGACCTGGGGGTTGAGGTTTGATTTTATTTGTATATTTGGGAGGAAAAATGCTCAGATTTGAAGAGAATGACGAATGCAGATCTGCTTTGGATTCATGTAATAATCAGAGAGCACTAATGATAAGAGGCTGACAGCTCATTACAAACCTGACACACAGTCACAAGTTAGTTTTATGTACCTACACTTTTGATTTTTTTTTTTTTTTTTTTTTTTGTGTGTATAAGTGTGTCATCATGAAGCTTTTTTACCCTCCACATTCAGTTTATGATTTATACAAGTATGAATGTATGCAGAGGTTTGGGCTTGTTCAGGATGACAGCTCACAGCACAGCTCTTTTCAGCAGAGAGAAGAAATACTGTCAGAGTTACATTAATCAATGTGGGGAGTGACAAGGCCGTGGACAAGAATGGTGGTGGTCTGATGGGTGAGAGAGGGATCGAGGCGGTTGATGTTATGTAGATGGAAATATGCAGACCGGGTAATGTTATTGATGTGGAAATGAAAGGAAAGTGAGCTTTTGAGACCCAATGTGAGGAGAATGAAATGCATTTAGTGTCTGCAATCTTCTGAGTGAATTCCCCCTGGATATTCATGACATTGTATGGAAGTATAACAAAGATTTAATCCAAATGCCTGCACTCCTTTTTTTTACCACAGCAACGTAACAAAATGGTTTTCTCCTGGTTATTACTAGCAGTGAATGTTAATCTTTCTGAGAAAACTTAAAAACCATGTGAGACATTTTAAGGACCAGTACCCAGATAACATTGGCGCAGTTAAATTCAAAAACAAATGAGTGTTTTTTTTGGTTCTATAGAGTAAAGTTTCTCAGTTTATCATCTTCAGTCTGTGTCCTTGCTCTTTTTCACTGTCTCTACAGTGACTGTCACAGCAAACTGGACCCCACACCGTACCTCGACGACTGTGGCTTTGACATGTGTATGTTCAAAGGACACTCCTCCAATCTGTGCAACAGCCTATCAGCTTTCACCGTCTCTTGTCAGAGGGCAGGGGCAAAGGTGGAGAACTGGAGATCAAGGAACTTTTGCCGTAAGTCAGGACAGTCATCTATCCATCCATCACTCATCCATTCATCACACATCTATCACCTGTCCATAACATCTGTCCAATCAAAACACATCCATCAACAATTCATTGATTACATTCATCATCCTTCCATCACCAAGCCATTTATCACATATCTATCCAATTATCACCCATCCATAACATGCACCCATCCATCACCCATCCATTAACAGTCTATTTATCATATATCCATTCCTCAAACATCCATCACCCATCCATCACTCCTCCATTAACAGTCTATTTATCATATATCCATTCCTCAAACATCCATCACCCACCCATCACTCATCCACTCATCATACATTGATCCATCATCCATTGATATCCCATCAATCATAATACACTCACTCATCCATTTATCATTTATTCATCCCCCACTTTTAACCTCGTGTTGTGCTGTTCTTCTGGTTTGAAATTTCTCCAAATTATCTTGGGATTATCATAGTGATACCAAATATCGGCTTGTTCATAAGTACTACGTAGAAAACTTGTTGTCAGACCTGGCAACCCAGCTTGGCAGAGACAAGCATGCAAAAATTGCTACCTGGCGCACGCGTATGCATCTTTATGAAGCAGCTCTCACTCAGTGTTACACAGCATCACTCTATCAAGGTTGCAGTCCAAGAAGAGATTCGACCCCAAATTCAATTGAACTTGGTGTGTGTAAGTTCCATCCTTGCCATGAACCAGAAAACACGTACTTTGTAAGGTTTGTGGGGTAGAGTTCAGCAATGCGGGGATAAAAATGATGCTGGTAGGTATGTTAACTGTATAAAGCACAGACAAAATGTTGAGGCACAGGGGGCTCTCGCTTCGTTAGTGCAATGTTGGTAGGTACAGTGGAGAGAAAAGAAACTTCTGAAAGGACAACTATCTCTGCAGCAATCTGCAGACCTGACTGAAGCCACTCCTTAGCAAAAGGTACATGGCAGCCCACCTGGAGTTTGCCAAAAGGCACCTGAAAGACTCAGGCCACAAGAAACTTATCTGCTCTGATTAGACAAAGATTGAACTATTTGACAAAGAATGCCAGGTGTCATGTTTGGAAGAAACCAGGCAGCGCTCATCACCTGAGCAATCCCATCCCTACACTGAAGCATGGTGGTGTCAGCATCAGGCTGTGGGGGTGTTTTCTAGACCGAGAGAAAAATATTGCACAAACGTGCTCGAGAGGCTTACGTCAGAGCTCAGACCTGAATCCTATCAAACAATCGAGAGATTTGAAAATGCTGTCATTGATAGCAACCACCCAATCGAAAAGTTACTGATACTCCTTGTATATAACGTCAGATACACTTAAGTTTTTTCTGAATGATAATGTAATATTTGATGTGTAATATCTGACCATGAGGGGGCTTTTAGGTGGTGAGAGGGTTAGTATGGGGGGAGAAAATTATACTTAAGAAAAAGTTTCTTCCTGTGCTTTCCTGCAGCTCTACCTTGTGGTCCAAACAGTCACTATGAGACATGCGCCCAGCCTTGCCAGCCCACCTGTGGCAACCTCGCTCCACCTGACAGCTGCGACGAGAGTGCGCCCTGTGTAGAAGCCTGTGTGTGTAACGATTTCTTTGTGCTGAGCAATGACAAGTGTGTACCTTTGGGAGAGTGCGGCTGTGAAGAGGATGGGCAGTACTATGAGAGAGGAGAGGTAACACACCTGCTGAACACCTCCTCTGTGCTGCACCTGCAGAAACACTGGATATGAATACACATGTATGCATGCGCAGGTTGTGTCACTCACCTGTCCTCTGTCCGCAGGTGTTCTTCCCTAAACAGTCCTGTGATGAGCGATGTGTGTGTTCAGACGGAGGACTGATTCTGTGTGATGATAAGTTCAAATGTTCAGAACATGAGGAGTGTGTTTTGAAAGATGGCTCCCTCGCCTGTCAACCCAAAAGTACTGGTTCCTGTTCTGTGAGCGGTACCAGAACGGTCAGCTCCTTTGACGGACAGGTGACGTACCTTTGTGTTTTACAAAGTTAAAGTAAGGTCATTATCCAGGATAAGGTGTAACGACCACAGACTGTAATTGAACCTAAAGTCTCAGTGATGCCTCTCATTGGCTAAAAGGAACAGTCTGTCAGAGTTAAGAGTTTTGTAGTTTGGCTGAAACCATCTTGGTTTTCCTAAAAACAGAAGTAAAACACCATAACCTGACTCCTCCTGCAGGCCTATCCTCTGTATGGAGACTGTGTATTCACTCTGTCAGCGGTGGAGGAGGAGGAGGAGAGTGATGCAGGGCAGCCAGCCTACTCTGTAACATTGCAACAGGAAACTAGAGAAGATGGATCTGTCTCTCGCAACGTGGGAATCACAGTTTATGGCACAGAAATTACCATGGAAACAGGAAAGCGTGGGCAAATTAAGGTATGACTGGTGTTTTATTTGCAGGGACAAACTACAGAATAATAAACACACTTGGGAGTTTCAAGATCTACCAATATTTATACCATTGATAGTTGTAGTTTCTGTCTTCTCGGAAGTATCCTGTGCTTCTTATCTTTGTTTTGTTTTATTTCTTTTCTATTTGGTTGTTACTATCATTGTTTCAATGAAATATTATGTTTTAAACTCTGGATGCAGGTCTTTAAATCTTCTCTAGAAATTCTTTTATTTTGGTCCTCTTCACAGTCTGAAGTTAGAATTGTGATTTTAATTGTAGAATTCTGAGAGAAGCAAACTCTTTTTTAATTTCAGAATACACAACTCAGATTGAATATGGAAAGCAGCTCACGTTAATGTGTTGGATGTTGTTTCAGGTCGATGGCGTCAGCTGTACCCTTCCTAGGAAGATAGAAAATGGTAAAGGTAGAGTTTATCATAGTGGCCTCTTCATCGTCGTTGAGACCGACTTTGGTGTGGAGCTGATCTATGACCCAAGAGGAAGCGTGATTTTAAGGATCCCATCCACTTATCAAGGCGCTCCCAAAGGGCTCTGCGGAAACTTTAATGCTGATTTATCTGATGACCTGGTAGAAGGGGATCCATTGCCTACAGCGGCTGCTTCGCTTGTACAGAACGGAAACATCCAGTGTGAGGCGAGCTGTGGAGCTGCTGCCTGTCCTGAGCCGGACAAGGCTAAGGTTCCTGAGGCTGTTAAGGCCTGTGACATCATCAAAGCTCAAGAGGGCCCGTTCAGCGACTGCCACTCAGTAGAAAACCCAGACCCATTTTTCAACGACTGCGTCACGTAAGACCCACATGCTTACAGTGTCAGTATTACTCTGCGTGTTATACACATTCTGTGCACAGGAAGTCAAAGAAGTGACCTTTGTCTTGTAGTGAGATGGTGACATTCAATGCAGAAGGAATCCTGTGTGACTTCATCCAGAGGTACTCTGTCACCTGTCAGCTCGCCGGAGTCAAAATAAAGCAGTGGAGGAGTGAGGAGTTCTGTCGTAAGTCTGGATCATGACAATCATTGCTGCTTGATGGAAATTAAGTTTTCAGAAAGAATTATGTTGCAATATGCACAGCTGCAGATTTTAAATATTGATTCCAAGATATGTAGCTAAATACAAATAATATTTTTACCCAAATGGATTTTCATATCACATTCCCTTGGACAAAAATCGACCTTTGTATCATTTCCTTTTTTGTCTCTATCACCAATAGTAGAATTGGTAGAATGATTGCACAGAAAGATTATGTCTACAAATGTTTCATATTCTGACCTTACATGGGATTGTGAGTTTTCATTTCATTCAGGTGTTAGTACTCTGGTCAAGCTGCACACACTTAAAGAAACAGTTGAAATCAATAATCTGTGAAAATGTAAAAACCAGAAATGAGAAAAACTGCTGAATTCAAGCCACAGAGATCCCTCCATACCCCTTCATTCCTGAGTGTCTGCATCTGGTTCTGTTCCTGCAGCGTTGAAGTGTAGTCCTGGGAGTCACTATGAGCTTTGCGCCTCCACCGCGTCCTCCACCTGCGCCTCCCTCGAGGAGGACACAACCCCTACCTCCACCTGTCTGGAGGGCTGCCAGTGTGATGGTGAAATGCTGTTTGATGGAGCAGAGTGCGTCTCTGTGCAGCAGTGTGGCTGTTTTGTGGATGGAGTGTATTATAAGGTAAGAACCATCATCCATGTGGACTTCTTGATTGTGAGGCTCACTCAGGTTCTGGTTCAAAGGTTAACTGTTTAACAGAGATGTCTTTGATTGCTAAGTCATCTGACAGATCACAGTTTGGTTTGATTTCATTTCACTGTGCCTGAGTAAGATCATTGAATTATGCAAGGTGCAGCCTCACAGCACAAAGGAAACATTTCAATGAGAATGGCAGCAAGAAAAAAAAAGGACTGGACACGAGAGCCTTTATCAAAAGTTCTGTTTGTGCTGCTGCTAGCTCAGATTCTTACCAACACACAGGTTATTTGAGTTTCTGTTCTTGTTCTAGCGATATAACATCATCATAATGATACATCACAACTTTAACCACTACACATTTAATTTTACTGAAAGCTTTCTGCCAAAACCCACAGCTACACACTGATATCAAACAGCTGCAGAAGCTGAAGCTCATGACCCCCATGAACTAGAAGTAAGAAAAGTTGGAGTAGATAGATCGATAGATAGATAGATAGATGTGGATAGGAACAGGAATACACTTAAAATGATATATAATATAATATCATAATAGCAGTGATCGTATGATAATAATAATAATAATAATAATAATAATAATAATAATAATAATAATAATAATTATAATAATAATATTAATAATAATAATAATAATAATAATAACAATAATATCAATAATAATATAATAGTTAATGACAGTATAACAATAATAATAACAATAACAATAGTATAGCAATAATACAGCAATAATAATAGTATCAGTGATAGCAGTAGTAATAACAGTAGTGATAGAAAAAATAACTATAACAATACTAGAAGCATTAATAATAACGATAATGATCATATACAATCTCTTATTTACATAATACACATGATATATATTATATTGCACATATTTATAAAGTGAGTCAAGCCCGACATAGAATAAAGCACCGCAAGGACAATACACAAGCAATTCAGAATGACTTAAACTCACCAATCTGCAAAATATTGCTCAAAATGACAGAAGCAGGGAGCTCCCCTTGATTTTCCACGAGTATGGATTCACACAGTTCTGGACCATAACAACACGCTCCTACTCCTGTTTTGATGCTGTCTGTAATGTTGTCAGACACTTACGAATCAACAAGAGCTTTACATGGGTACAATCTGATCAGTTAAGGTTTTTATTGCAGACATTACAGCCTGTTTACCTGCTGCAGGATGAAACAGTGCAATGGAGCAATGCTAGGACTTGCTGCGCCTTTTTGTCATCCAGACCTTTAAATATGAAAATGTGAGGCAAAGATTGGAGAATGTAGTTTATTATTGGATGGGAGTTTTGGATGAATGGATGAAAACATTTTAAATATAAAATATTTAGTAATGTCTGACTCTTTTTCAGTCCGGCACATCAGAGCTCTCAGACGACTGTTCAGAGATCTGTTCCTGCCAGTCTGGAAAGCTGATCTGCGAAGAAAACAGCTGCCAGGAGGGGCAGGAGTGTCGCAACAAGGATGGAACAATCGGCTGCTTCGACAAAGGTCAGAATCTGAAGTGTTTTTCTTTCTACTGGTTAGTGTCTTTATTACCTGAACCCAGGATCTCTTTCACTCCATCACTTACAAACACAAACTGATGCTGATCATCTTTTGGTCAGTTAAAGAGCAATCTAATAACAAGTTAAGCAGGGTATGTGTTATCAAAAGATGCAATTAAAAATGTTTCACTCTTTGTGTGTGTGTGTGTGTGTGTGCGTGTGTGTGTGTGTATTTCAGACCCATGTGCTGATTTGCAGTGCAGGCTGAAGGAGCACTGTGAAGTGGTTGAGGATCAGGGTGTGTGTGTGGCAGATTCACAGGCCTTGTGCTGGGCCTTTGGTGATCCCCACTTCACTATGTTTGATGGCACAAGCTACTCCTTCCAAGGAACCTGCTCCTACCTTTTATTCGCTACAACAGGTGGGATTTTACTTCACAGACAAGTCAGGTGTTTCTGATGTAGTTAAATTTCACACTGTGTAGCTGACGTCTTCATTCTTGAATTTTACTTTTAAAACGAGTCCAGGACACGAGGAAAAGCAGTGGTTGATTTAGAAAAACATCTTGTATCTGCTCCGCTAAGGATCTTTTTGTGTCAGATTTTATATTTCACAGATAACAATACTGAAAGTGCTGCGTGCGTTTTAAAATGAACCCCAACTGAGCGACTCAACATAAAAAACTATTTTTTTGCGAATTTTTTTTTTACTTTTTTAACTGCAAAAAACTCTGGCCTCCTAATTTTTACCTGAGTTTGTCTGATCCTTCAGGTCTGGATCCGACCCTGCCAGAAATACGTGTGACCATGAAAGGAGAGCTGAGAGGAAACTCTAAAGGCTCCTTTGTGCATTCGCTGACAGTGGAGATGCTTGGCTACACTATCTACATTCCCAGTGGATTAGACGATCTTGTACTGGTAGGTCTTACTGTAGAGCTGCACAACGCTCATATACACCAATTTCAATTTTGAATCGTAATGACTTAGCTGTTTGGTTAAGGAAAGACTTGTATATTACAAGGTGGGAAAGAAGAACACTAGACTTTTTGTAACAGAGGACGTATGTGGTGATTACTCCTTTTTTTTCTAACATTACTAACATACACTTTACCTGAAACAAACATACTGTGCAAAGCCTATGACTGTGGAGCTTTAATGGAACTGCGTATATTAAATACCTGGCAATGACGTTTATGTATTTATTTTTCTTCTTTTCTATTTTGGACCTCACTTAAAAAAAAAGATTAGGAATTCTAAGTACTAAAAAAATACTTAGTCATGCCAGATAAATAGTTACCCAACAAAAAAGTTGTCAGTTAAATAGTGTCAAAAAAATATGTGGGAACTTACTTCCACAAGTCATTAAATGTTTGCTTGCCTCAACTTCTCGCTAACACGCCACCAGCTATTAAAGCACGATGAGCCAGGGTATTTGGGTTATCAGTGGCTTATTTTATTTTGAAAAGCTCTTTTATTATATCCCAACACAGTAACCCCACCCCCCAGCCCCAAAAAATAATAATCATAATACAACCTTAGTCTTAATCAAGTCTTAATCAGCTACAAAAATAATACTAACTTTGTGTCTTGTGTTTTTTCAGTCAAGCTTTAGTCAGTGGGACTCAGTGTTTGCGGTGGTGACGTGTGCATTTTAGCTTTGTGCCTTCAGTGCTTTCCTAAACCACTGCATAGTAATATCGTATTGATCTAAATAACTGTAAAATAGCTTACATTACTCTTTGAATCGCACTCTTTGTGCCATGATACGCTGCTTACTAGTTTTACAACAGTTGGCCTAGCCCGCTAACCATGCAAGAGAAAAGTGTCTGCCTTGTGTGTTGAATGATGTGATGGTTTTCTGTAGGTGAATGGAATCAAAGAGGAACTACCCGTCTTCCTTGAGGACGGCAGAATCGACATCATCCAGTCTGGAATAAGAGGGACAATTCAGAGTGATTTGGGCATCGAGATTGTTTTTGACTGGGCTTCTCTCATTATGATCACAGTCAGCAGCAGTTACTTTGGTAACACTGCTGGGCTCTGTGGCACCTACACAGAAAACAGGGCAGATGACATGACAACTGCCACAGGAAACCTTGAAACAGATGTGGTAACCTGGGCGTCCTCTTGGAGCGTCCCTGACGGAGACATTTTCTGTTTCCATGAGTGTCAAGGAGAGTGCCCTGTTTGCTCGGATGAGGACCGCCAGAAGTAATGTCTCACAAAATCTTACTGTGATTACAGTGTGTCTAAAAGTGCCGGTCACAAACTATCTTCTCTTTTGTTCCTCCTCAGATACTCTGGTCCAGAATACTGTGGGATTCTGAGCGATGAAGCAGGACCTTTTGCCGGCTGTCACCCGATTGTTCCAGTCAAAGAGTTTGTGGATGATTGTTTGTATGATGTTTGCCTCAATGATGGACAGACAGATGTGCTGTGTGAGGCTTTGGGTGCCTACTTGGCCGAGTGTCAGGCAGTCAAAGCACCAGTGTCGCCATGGAGGGGACTGGCCGGGTGTCGTAAGTAAAAGACAACTGAATGAATGCACTTGAAGAGGTGGACAGTTTAAATAGTTTAAAAGTTGCTCACTGGTTTGTGGTACAAGAGTTAGAGATGACTGAATTTAGAAAAAGAGGTTTGAGCCAGGCAACACAAACACTGGGCCTCATTCCCTAATGAATGCATAGAAATATTTTCACCCTCCACATAAAATAAGTACGGGGAGTTTTGTCAGCAGAATCATGTCCTGACTAATAATTAGTTAACGATCAGCTGGCTCTACTGGGTGCTGTGAGGGAGATTATACCAGGTTTACAAAACATTAACAACACATTAAGGCAGTTGCTGGATATTTTTGTGAACAAATGAGTAAGTCTGAGTGAACAGTGGAGCTGTGTGTGCGTCATTTGCTCAGAAAATGTGTTAAGTCATAAGAATAAGTGGATATTTCTCATCTTCAGCCAGTTTGCGAACATTTATGACAATGATATTTATGACATTTATTGCCATTATAACTAGTATAAAAAATGTAACATTCTAATAAGTTCATTGTCTAATTTCTAATGTAAAGTAAGTCTTTGATTTAAGACTCAATGTTAAGTGCATAAGAAGGATGAAAAGGTGTCAATTTCATTATGTAATACATTTACTCAGTTTAAAGCTTTCATCACTGAATTCTGTTAAAGGCTTTTTCCCTTTCACTGAAAGTAGTTGAAATATGTCATACGTTTAGTGACCAGAGCATGTGTTAAATGTTTTCTGAGAAGGCTCATCAGTCTTTATGCACATATGCATGGTCTGAGGAGGTTCTTCATTTGCTTGCAAAGTAGGAAGAAATTCAAGTAATAAAATATTGATGAATCACAGATTCATGTGTCAAACATTGGTACACACGACTGAAGCACAATGAGGCACTGCCTACGTACTGTAGTGAATGAGGCCCATTGAGAGATGAAGCTCAGTTGTGCTCAGTTTGCAAAGTGCAACCAGTTTGGATAAAGACAGCTCAGATTTCAACTTCTTTCATCGTAATTGGTAAAAAAAAAGTTCTCGGTTAGTTTGCACTCTTTTGTATTTATCTATTCCTCTTTGTTTTTCTTCTTTAGAATGCATGATGGTTTTACACATTTCATGCAGGCTTAATAGTAATAAAATATGCAGCTTGCTCTTATGAACATCTCTTCATCTAACACCAAGATGAAAAATGTCAAAGGTTGTCTTGGTAGCAACTCTTGCTCCCCGCACTGTGTACCTGTACCTGGAACTATTATTTACAAAATGAAGATCATGATCATCTTAACTGAGGAAGACCTGAAACTAGAGATTGATACCATAACCTGATTGAGAAAATGTTTACTGTGACAGTAAATTTGCCGAGGATCAGGATAATATTCTGACAGACACCTTTACAGTCAGACTGCTTTTAGCAGCCCCCACTGCTGGACATCAGACAGGCTGCAGATTTAAGGCCCTTTTAGGATTTGCTTCACTGTTTACATCCAGATGCTGCATCCACTTGTTATTTGAGTCAATAATGCAGGCCAACATGGCCTCCACACTTCTGACCATCTGCCCCCCACTCCTCCCTACAGCTATCCAATGCCCTGCAAACAGTCACTATGAAGAGTGTGGCACAGCATGTCCGGAAACCTGTAGCCATCAGCCAGAGATATGTCCATCGATTTGTGCGGAGGGCTGTTTCTGTGATGGTGGATTCGTGCTAAGTGGATCAGAGTAAGTTTGACATTTTCAACATTCATTCAAAAGTTCATCATTCATGTAACACAATTCACACACTCACACACACACAAACTCACACACACATACACTTATATGTATGTATTTATATTCATATTTATATTTATATTGGTCAAAGACATAGCATGTCATTTTTGTTGTGCGGAGCATAAATACAGTGTTAAAAATATGTAAAGTCTTTATAATAACACATTACTCAACTCTCTCCACTTAACGAACTCACATGGTTATTCACAATAAAAGAATAAATGTAAGGAGCTTCCGAGCACCAAAATGCAGGAATATCCTTCCCAGACAACAAAAATCTCCTGTTACCCAGAACATCCTCAGTTATCCAGGATAGACATGTAATCAATGCAGATTTATATTAGTATCTGTAGTTTTTTAGGCATTTCCTCAATATTTATGTTATTGATATTTGACTGAATTATCATTGCTTTATATTACATCTATAACAATTTTATGTGTTCAACTTTATGGCATTTTTCATTGTTTTTTTTTTCACAGTATTCAATGATAGCACCTCTGATCATTATCACAGATATTGTAAAGTTATTTCTCAAAAAGGAACCAATAATTATGCTAAAATATGATGAAGGGGCACAGATGGCCTAATGGATATGGCCGCGCACCATGAGGTTCGCCCTCGAGCGGGTGGCCGGGGTTCGATTCCCACCTATGGCCTGTTTCCCGCATGTCATTCCCCACTCTCTACCCCCTTTCATACTCTATCCACTGTCCTCCAATATCCAATTAAAGGCAGAGAAGCCCAAAAAATATCAAAAAAATATATATGTATATATATATATATATATATGATGCAAATCATGCAGAGTTAGTTCAGGCAAATAAGATTTTTGAAGATTTTAGTAGTTACTGATATTTTAGGTCCAGTTATGCCACTGCCTAATCAAGAAAGGCAGAGACATCCTGACCCACAAGTTAGGGCTAGGTATCTTGAGTAAGAGAGAGCAAGGTATGACGATTTGTAATGAAATGATAAGGCAGACTAGTAAAAAAAATGAAATGTTCCATCACTCTCGAGATCTTTGAGGAAATGCATAGTGGCTGCCTTACTGCATCCAACCTTAATACAAGTCAAAATCTAAGCCTTAAAAGAACCTTAAAAGAAAAAACAGCAGCTGGTGATTGGACAACCGTTCAGCTCAGTACAGTCATCACAGACCAATCCATATAAAGCCGCGGTATGACGTAACACTCTGCTGCTGAGAAGCAATAGATAAGTCAGGCGAAGAACAGAAACATTGTTTCCTGTCAGAA
Source organism: Thalassoma bifasciatum (assembly GCA_008086565.1). Lineage (NCBI taxonomy): Eukaryota > Metazoa > Chordata > Actinopteri > Labriformes > Labridae > Thalassoma > Thalassoma bifasciatum. Next base: position 27,266 of record RPOG01002494.1, read on the forward strand.
AGACATTTTTTGTTCTTCTTTTAAAGGAGAAATTAAAGATGTTTCTGATACAACTGCATACATTGCCAAGTCCCCGGAGACCACTTCACACACTGTTTTCAAATGTTTTCAAACATTGAGACAGTGACGGAGTGATATTTAGCTGTTAACCTGTGGAACTTTAAAAATAAAACTTTAAATTGAACCCCTCAAATGTGATAAAAGAAGCATCTTTGTTTTCTATTCCTTCCTCTCTATCAGGTGTGTAAACAAGGAGACAGGTTGTGGCTGTGAGCATGATGGACACTATCACGAACCTGGGGAGACGTTCTGGTCTGGCGAAGAGTGCTCAGAGAAATGTATATGTGACCCAGACACACACAAGTCAATATGTAAGCCAGCAGGATGTGGTCCTGAAGAAATATGCACCATCATCGATGGTCATCAGGACTGCTACCCAACAAAGTTTGAGACATGCACTGCACGTGGAGACCCTCACTTCAAAACCTATGATGGAAACAAGTATGACTTCCAGGGCAACTGCCTGTACACGCTGTCCAAAGTGTGTAAACCCGTCGAATTACACGAAAACTTTGAGGTACGCTGTGTTGGAGCTTTCAGTTAAGATCTGCTGAAAAATATGGAATTAAGACGAGTGTAAAATTCTGAGTTTAATTTAGGATGAGTTTAAAAGTAAGATAAATTGGCATATTTGAAGTGATTGATATGGAGAGGTAGGTTACCTCTTCTGCATGGTCTTCAATTTTCTCAGAATGGACAGAAGACATCACCCAGTCTACACAAAGGCCTCTCATTAAAGACAAAAAAATAAAAAATAAAATAACAATTCTGATTCTCCGAGTTGTCAAGTGAGAGGTTAAATGGGTGAGTCTGTAATACAGTAAATTGGCCTTCAGTTTTCGACAGTTGAGAATAGGTTGACTTATAAAGTTGTTGCACCATTAAAGACCTGCTTTTTTTCTTTGGTTGGACAGAGGTCTTTTTTATACCTGTTTTCTAAAACCATTTTACTGTACTCAGCTACTCTGATTTGTTTTTTATTATCCTTTCCTGTTTTGTCTTTTCTCTTCTTTTCGCTTCTTCTCTCTTCTTCTCTCTTCATTTTTGTTGGATTGCAGGTAATTGTGGAGAATGAGAACCGGAACAACAAGCAAGTGTCTTATGCCAAAGCAGTGACCCTAAAGGTCTTCAACATGGAGTTCACTCTTTCTCGTGAGAATCCAGGCAAAGTGCTGGTGAGAAGCACAAACATACAGTCTCTCTCTCTCTCTCTCTCTCACACACACACACACACACACACACACAAACACACACACACACACACACACACACACACACACACACATTAACACTTTGTGGGGTGATGAGGCTTATTTTCGATGTGTGTTGAGCATTCAGGTAAAAACAGGGACCTCTGGCTACCTCAGTGGCTTAAGACTTACAGGAATGGATTAAACATCGCAGTATCACTGAAAAACAATCTCCAAACAAAAGCACACATTACAGTTTTTTAATGACAGTGCTCATGGGGATGGTGCCTTCACCTCAGAAAAACACTTCAGATTTCACTGCCATAGGGATCACAGGGCCTTCATAGTTTTATGTCTCATAAAGTTCAAACTCTGTTGACTTTGCCTTTTTCTCCAACCAGACCTGTAACTCAGCCAAAACCTGTAGCAGGTATTTTTTGTATTTTTTGCAGTTAATTAAAAGAGAAAATAAAGGTAGTTAAAAATGTCTTCCGTGTTTTCCAAGTATGAACCATAAAACAACTGAGAGATCAAGTTTTTAACAAAGTGATGTGGTCGCTGTAGTGAGAGAGATGTTACTCATGCATTTCAAGTCATACTTAAATTTGTGCATTTTTTTCCCCACAGGTGGATGGTCTTGAAAGAACTGTGCCATTTCATCTGAATGATACACCGGTGCAAGCTTACGTCAAACACAGAAGTGTCGTCGTCCAGACCCACTTCCTCAAGGTATTCATGACCACACTCAGTCATTTTTACAGAATTTGTTATCAGACACAACCCTCCAAAAACAAAGGGTGTATTAAACTTGTTGATTTTTTTTCTAAAAGAGTTTTTCTAAATCATGCCAACTTGTTGATGCAGTCACTGTGCATCCTGGACAGACTTCAACCTCATTATTCTGAAGATAGTGGGAGAAACCTTTCATTGAAAGCATTTAGTAACCATTGCACTATCTATACAGATTAAATATTGTAGATTTTATTTCATAACTACATGAGAATAAGAAAAAAAAAGTGCAAGTCATTGCGGACAACATTTGATGGCAACATGCGTCTTTCTCCCCAAAGTGTGGTGAGATTGATTCAGTTAGGCTGAAAATGAAAACATTCAAATTTTTGAGCTGTTCCACTGGGCTCGACAGACGTACACTCTCTGTGTGTTTTCATCACACAAATAAAGTGATGAACTGAATTAATGCACCTGGAAGCTTTTTATGCTCTCTATCCTAAAAGCCTGAATGGAAAAACGGGGAAAGGGCTTCTGGGTATTCTTTACCCCCGGCCTGGGGTAGAAACTCAAGGATATTGTGTCATTAATTAAAAGTGAAAGACCTTGACTTAGATTCTTTAACCCGCTGATGCATGAATTATGAAAGTCAGTGTCAGGATTTTTCCCTAGAGTGTTTTTATTTGTCTCAAGGCATGAAAAAAAGTTTCCCATTTTTTTCCCCAAATATTTATAACTGAGCATTCAACATAAAACAGTGTGAACTTAATGTAAATATGACTTTTTTTCTTCCTTTCTTTTTTTTCTTTTGGTAATTTCATGAATAAGATTTTTTCAATGCTTTGCGAAACATTTGAACTCTCTTTCATCAATTTTAACACTGAATAATTTATAGTTTATAAGCTTTTTGACCCTCAAATGTTTGTCTACAACATTTTATATATATGTATATATGTGTTTGAAAAAAAAAAAAAAAACATTTTTTCAGGCCCTAAGAAGAATAAAAATATCCTGACACAGGCTGATATGAATTTCCACCACATGAATCATTGAATTTAGGAGTAAATAACTTCCAAATAGGTGTCCACTGTAGTGACCACTTTGCACCACAGGGTTGAGATGTTGCTGTTTTTTGTTTTGACAACCAGTCACCAATCATATGTTTGTTCTGTGTGTCTGTAATATTCAGTTATTTGCTGCTGGTTGTCTTGGCCAGGTCTCCCTTGAAAAAGATTCTTCATCTCAGTAGGACTAACCTGGTTTAATGAAAATGTTTTTCATTTCCACTTTTTTTCCAGTTGTCCTATGACTTCTCTAGCTCAGTGAAGTTGGAGGTAGCAAGTGTTTATAAGGGTGCAACCTGTGGTCTGTGTGGAAACATGAATGAAGACCCTGCCGATGACTTCATGATGTCCAACGGGGAGCTGGCTGCCTCTGCCAACTTGTTTGGAGTGAGCCAGTTGGCTGGTGACAAACCTGGCTGCTCTCTAGAGTGTAAGGAGCTCATCTATTATAATTATTATTATAATTATTATTATTTTTATTGTATATTATTATTATTTTTACTATTATTTATTTTCCCCTTAGCCGTAGTTTACCAAACTGGTGAAAAAAATAACATTGAGATTGTTGTCATACATTCATTACAAATGAGATCTTCACTCTGAATTGCCATCACTGATTTCTTTTGTAATTTGCAAACCTCTGTTTTCTGTAAAAACACCTCACACCTTTTTGACACAATAAGGTGAGTTGGTTCTCTACCGTGTATGTCCTAATTTTTATTCATTCCCTGACACAAAACTCTGAATATTTAATCAGTGATGTGACTGAGAGGAGTGTGTTGATTTTTACATTATGGTTATTGGATCAAATTTTGAAAATGGGTTGTTCAAAAGGGAAAGAAGGGTTCTAAAATTGGACTGAATCACATGATCAAATCCTAATTGGTATCTGAATCAAACCATCAGTTTGTGTTGTTCAAGACTTTTCAGTATGATTTGGAAAACTTTGATCCAAAAAAGCAGGATTATCCTGATCTAAACAGGGCACGATTTCAAGGTGGATTTGAGGAGGGAAACAAAGTAAAACTGTAAAACTGATCAAATGATACAATGTATGTCACATAGTGTTAATGCTTTCGCTTACATTTTGAACTTGACTTGTTTAACTGTTACAGTCGAAAGTAGATACAGCAGCCTTTCAGTAAAGTAAAGAAAAAATACCTTAAAGGCAAATACTGAAGAAAGAATCCCCAAACAGATTTCACTGACAAACAAAAAATAGTAGCAGCTTTTCTGACATTTATCACTGTATATTAATTTAAGTGAAACAATCAACAGAGAGGAAACTGTCAAAAATCATTTCTAACCATTGCATCCCTTAGTACACATCCAGTCAGTCCCTCATTCTGATATTTTTATTTGAGATATATCCATAATTTATTTTTGAAAGTTTTCTAATATTATTATTATTATTATTATTATTATTATTATTATTATTATTCATTGTTCTGGGTTCATAAAAAGAAATCTTAAACAGAAGTGAATGTTTATGTTACTTTTGTTTTTTTTCTCAAAATGACACAATCACTTAAATTGAGCCCACTTCATTTCTTCTACCTGTTGTTGTCCACAGAGCTGCTGTCCCATTTAGAGCAATACTAATCCGGATTTGACAATCTTAAAAACCATCTGGATCAGGGTGATCAAAAGTGTTGCTTTGAAAAACTAAGACAGATTACCTGCACCTGGATGACAAAAATGGGATTTTAAAATGATCCACTCAATATTTTTTAACAAAGCTTACAAATATCTGTTACGCCCCTTTTGTTTTTTTAAACTGTGTTGTCCTGAACTACAGGAGAACTGGCTTAACTCACAGACTATGTTAAAGTGTCTAACAGTCAATTGTCTCTGATATAGATATAATGAATCAAAATGCTAATTGTTTTCATATTGTTGCTGATATTTTTTCCACACTTAGGTAAAGACTGTCCCCCGGCCCTCCCCGCTGACTTCACTCCCCCTGCCTTCACCGAGGTGTGTAACATCATTAGGGATCAGAAAGGACCCCTGGCTGACTGTACAGTCCGCCTCCCTAATTTCGAAGATTACTACAACGACTGTGTCTACGACGTGTTCCTGACTGGTGGTGACGAAGCGGTGGCCTGTGACAGCATCACAAATTACGTGGCGGATTGCCAGAATTTGGAAGGTCAAATCAAAGAATGGAGGACAGAGAAGTTCTGCCGTAAGTCTCTGTTTTACATTTCTGACCTCATTCTTCTTTTTTTTTTCTTCAGTTAAATGTTTATCACACTCAGAAACTGCCTCATCAGGTAAATTTCAGCATTGGCAGGATCTTTCGGGGTCTCCATGGTTATTAGGCCCTCTGTTAAAGGAGTAGTGCACTTTTCTAAATAATGTGGTTTCATGGGGTGGGCTTCAGTAGTATAAGATCCACAGGGATCCGTTCAGCTCTGCGACTCTGCAGACGGAGCTGCAGAAACAGAAAAGAAGTTGGACTTTTAACTCCTGCAGACAGAGTCAGCTCTGCCACCTCATTTTGCTCAAACTCTGACCAAACACTCAAGTTCTGCAGCTATAACTTTCCATTGAAACAGGGACTAACAGCAGTCTGAACAATTTTCATTCAAGGTAAAAGGCTGAAAATTTCACTTTTACATAAAATAATACACGTGGAGCAAAATGCTGCATTTCTACACACGTTCTATTCTACTAAAGTCAAAGAATCCTCTTTAAAGCCTGGCTTAAAGCTCAAGCCTTGTCTCTATTTTCAAACCTGTATGAGGAGCTTTATTTCTTTACAAAACTCACCATTTTGTAGTATTCTGCATCATCAGTTGTGGCTTATTCTACTACCAGTCTGCTGGTTTTCCTGGAAGCAACTCTGAGGCCTCAAGTCCACTGTCCTGTTCTTAGATAACTTTAAATAGTTTGAGTCATCACAGCAGCCTCCAGCTTTGGGCTTCGCGACTCCCCTTCAGAAACAAAAGCTGTGCTGCAGGGACCAGAACAAAGCTGTGTACAGTCACTGAAACAAACTGAGGAGGTGAAACAAACCCCGCATCAAGAAATATGGGACAGGAAAAGCAAACACAAGTCCAGGAAGTTAGTTCAGTGGGCCGCCAGGCCTGTAGAGGGCACTGGGGGGACCTTTGTTTCACAGGAAATATTTTACAAGTCAGGTTAAGGGCCAGGGGTGTGTCTCATTTGCATAAAGTCCATCCTTCCCTCCTCCACTTGCATCATTCACTTGCGTCTTAGTCCCGCCCACCAGAGACGCATGGGAGAGACGCAAGTAGAGGGGGAAAGGATGGAATTTTGGGCATCATTATTGGGTTATTTATTAATCATTTATCCCTGACTGAGTGAGGTCTCCACAAAAACTGCCCCCCCTAATGGCTGGCTGCAGTACAAAAATCTCTATCACCTCATGCACTCTATATGAGAGGTGGTAAAACTTTGAAAAATTATGACACCTCGTAGAGGTGTTTTTCACATCCTGTGCATTGTGTTTGAGTCCTCTTTTTCCTGAGGAGTTGGTTTTTCATTTGTCATTAGACGTCAAAAACCAGGTTACGAGCTTCATTTTACGATGAATGACAGCTGCTGGTCGTGTGTAGTTTTTATCAGGGATACAAGAAACTTTGGGAAAGAGAGCCAAAAAGAGATTAGACCTTGGAAAGACAAAAATATATGTATGTTTATTTCTTTTTACCCAAATTCTCTACTGCGTACACTCTGGCTGCACAGAAAGTGGCTCCAGTAATGGGATTCTTTTGGTCTTAAAACTATGCAGGACATTCTATATACAGTCTATGTAAAAGACATTCAAGTAGAGCAGGTCATGGACGCCTCTATTCTCAGGTGAGGAGGGATTGCAAAGTTTATCAATAATGAATCTTATACCGTGTGTGTGTGTGTGTGTGTGTGTGTGTGTGTGTTTCAGCAATGGTGTGTCCACCTAAGAGTGAGTACACCCTCAGAGCTCCAGGCTGTCCAATCACCTGTAGCTCACGATCTCCACCAGTCCCCTGTAAGATCTCTCCTGGTGAGGGCTGTGTGTGTAAGCAAGGAACTCTGATGAGCAAGGTAAAATCCCTCACCACGCTGCGAATTGTCATTCTTTCATTCAAAAGTGATAAACATCAAAGAAATTTCACAGCAAAGACTTTTAATGTGAAAAGTTGAAAGCATCACCTTCAGTAGCTACTGCAGACGCTCAGGTTCTCCTCTGACGGATGAACTTTCCCCCCACAGGACGGCTGCGTCAATCTGGCAAAATGTGGCTGTAACGTCCGAGGACGGTACCTGGAGCCTGGAGAGGGCTTCTACGAGGATAGCGACTGCAAGAACTACTGCAAGTGTAAAAAAGGAGTTGTGGCCTGCAAGGAGAAACCCTGCAAGAAAGATGAGGAGTGTACCCTGGTCAAAGGAGTGAGGGGCTGCTTCAGCAAGAAGGATGGGGAGGGAGGTGACACCAAGCAAGAGAAAGAAGAGAAGAAAGAGAAAGAAAAGAAGGAAAGCAGCAGCAGCAGCAGCAGCAGTGAAGAGAAGAACAAGAACAAAGGATGAAACCTGAAAAAAAGCAGATGATGTCTTGTTGCTCAACTCCTCAAACAAACCTGGGTGTTTTGGTTTTTCTGAGGTGACGGTCTAAATAAACCAGGAGCACAAAGCTTCAGTCACCTTCATTAATGCAGCCGTTTCATAATCATTACCAATAATGTAATCGAGTGATGTTTTGTTGCTTTATGTTGCTCTGTTTCTTCTCTTGCTGCTTCATTAAACACTGTTTGTGATCAGAAATGGAGTTTAACTGTCGTGAGGCTGCAGTGATCTGTTTCAGAGTCTTACACACCTTTGTTGACACCTGTGATGGGTGAAGTCCTAAAGGGCGTCTAAAGTTTTGAAGATTGTAACCATCAGTGAGAAAATGTTTGGATGAAAGAAAGCTCAGAAATCATGAGAAAACTATGACTCTGCGGTGATCTGCTTCCTTTATAATTTTTCCTTCTATATTCACATTTTATGCGAGGATCTGTGCAAAACCATTGTCTGTATAAATCACATACTCTGGTGATCATTAAACATAACTCAGCAGTTTAAATGTCTGATGTGTTTTTTAAGAAGTTATTCTTTAATTAGGGTTGCATTTCAGATGTACCAAAAAATGAAAAAGGTGCTTCTATTTATAAATTCTAATTGTTTGCATAGAGTGTACCTGGACTGTACTAAATTCATAAATTAACAGTCAATCTCTAATCAGTTCTGATATATGTAAACTGAAAAACAGCTGGTGCATTACTTTGTCAATTTTATTAAGGACAAAAGTTGTGACTTCAATATTATGATGTAAGACTTTCTTGAAATGTCTCTCATCATTTATCTTACTGTTTAGTCAGCTTTTTAAAGATTTATGGCATAAAAATCACATGAAACTCAGCTGACAACACAGTTGACATGAGTGGAGGAAAAACCTTTCTCTACAACTCAAACTTTACTGATGGGTAACAGTTGATATTTTCTCCATTTTTAGCCCTTGTGCAAACTACAGACCTTCAACATGTCACCACCTGACCTTTCTGTGAATTTTCTGTACAATTTGGTCATTTTGATTGGACTTTGCTGACTTTCTTAGTGATCTTGAAAAGGTGTCATATCAAGATATGTCTGATCACAAGCCCCAATTTTAAGTTAGATTATCAGTGCTGAACTAAGTTATGTGTAAGTGCTATTCCTCAGCTTCTTGATAGGGTCAAACTGGACAGGATTGATTTACGGCACATTGAAGTCTCTATGACGACACCACACTGGCTGTCGAAGTGTAGCAGTGAAGAGAGATCTGTGTTCTTTTCTGCTAAAAATGATTGGATTTATTGAGCAATAATAGTGGACACTGGAGCTGGACTGTCTGATAGAAAAGGGACAAGAGAGCAGAAGAAAGCTTAACAGGAGATGATAGATCACAAGCTAAAGGCTAAAACACAAGCTAAGCTGTTTGTGATACTGTTCATCCCAACCCACATGCAGCAATTTTATTACAGTGATCTGTTCCAACCTGAGAGTCTATCAATAAAATGAAGGGCCAGGTTACTTTTGCTCTGCTTGGTGAGGTTGGAGTTGGTAGATGAGCACTGGTAGAGCATAACCAGGTTTCACTAACATAACACGATACAGACATGTCTCAGAGCACCGGGCTGTAAGTAACATTAAAAGAAGCCAGCTACTAAATTTTTAAGTAAAGACTTTTTTCAATCGGTAAAACAATTAACAAATTTCTCATACACACATAATGTGAGTAACTTTTTTGCATAGTCATTTATGAATAGTTTTTTTAAAGAGCTTGACTGTGTTTTGATGATTATTTTGAGCAAATGGAGCTTAAATAATAGAAACAGATGTATTCTAGTGTTCATTTTGAAGGGCAAACTTGACATACAGAAATCAGATGGGGCCAAAACTTCAAATTTCAAGACACAATTTGCATTTTTTGCTTCATAAATGATGGAAGCTGTTCACTTTCTCTGCTAAATTACGGTGAAATATCACCAGAATGACCCCAGACAAAATTGGTGATTGCTTGAAATCACTATGTAGTAAAATTGATGTTTACCCCATGCACTTGAAATGTCCCCCTAATTATAGAATCATGATAAAAGGTTACTTTGTATGACACAGACAGACACAGGAAGGGATGAATGGATATTTTTATTGAAGAGAGCAAACGAAGATGCATCAGGCTGTTCTTGCTACATTTTCTTTTGTCAAAAAAAAAAAACAGAGAAGTGTTTGTATCTGTTTTAAGCTCTTTCTCCAATGGCTAAAATGAGCATGTCGACAACTTGACAAATTACAGACCCTGATGGGAGCAGACGGACTCTGATTCCACCTCACCAAGTAATTCAGCTTAAAGCCATGTCATCAAATCTCACACACCACCTTCATGAACTCACATCACTAAGTAACACTGCGTAAAGTTTAGTGCCACCTGCTGGTCAATGAGTAACAAATCCTCTCATTCTCCTACACGAGGAAACTATAGTGATTGCTCTTTCACTGTTTTAAAAACTAAGCTCTGGTTTAGGAGAGATTGTGTGAGGAGTGTGTGTCATCCTCAGAGGCAAACACAACCTTCAAACATCACATCCAGACACCTGAGGCTCCTTCAGATAATCAGAGAGTTGTTCAAAGCTTGTGATATGACTGGATATGTATTTTAATGCATATACTTCAGTGACAGAGGGGGGGGGGATTCTGACTTTCAAGCGTCCCTTCAATCACCAGACTCCAAGCAGAATCATCCAGTCCAGTTACAGATCTACTGCTGCCTTACTCAGTGAGTGTGTTTTTAAAAAACTGGAAGTATCTGTAAAGTGTGTAAAAAACAAAAGCACTTCAGCTCAGCTCATGTTTAATGTGAGTGATGTAGAGTCAAACAGAGGATGTCACAGAGCTTTAAAGGGGCATCAGTAGTTTGTGTTGATCCAGACCTTGGGTTACCCTGACGGCAGATCCTCTGCAGGGTCGCTGTCATCAGAAACCTTCAGTGTACCAATGTCCTGCAGTCCGGACAGAGTCAGGTCGGGCTGAATGTCTTCCTCATCAGACTGAACCTCTGGCTCGTCGCTCTCTTCAGTGCCTGTTTCGTCCTCCTCCTCCTGCTCCCATGCTGCGTCCTGATTGGAGGATCTGGATTGCTGCATTTGGCTTCTTGAGGATTCAGAAGAGCAGGACTCCAGATCTGGACCTAACAGAAAACACCTGAGTGACTGAGAATCAACCTGAGGGGAAAAGCGTCATTTCCAAAGCTCCTGTGCTGTCTAAAGAGCTTGGTGCAGGTATCAAAGCTGTTGTGTTACAGCTGTTATGGATGTGGAGTCTCAGAGTGAGGTTACCTGAGGTCAGAGATGATCCTGTGCTGATGTCTTCATTGGTGGAGTTGAGAAACTCATCCAGCGCCTCCTGGTCTGATGTGTTAGCCACCGTCATGTGATCCAAAACACTAACATCAGCTCCTGTTGATTCTATTAAACACATAAACACAGAATTAAAGCACAGGGTGTGTTTTAACCTGCACCAAGTCTGTGATTAAATTGATAAGATAAATCTTTACAGGCCTGTTTAAGACCAAGAACATCTAATAGTGCATCATTTATTTATATCATGTATGAAACATTAATGTATGCCTTTGATTGTTTTTATTTTTATTCTTAGTCCTATTGTTTTACTCATTTCTTCTGGTGTTAACCTCAACACACTCCTATTCACGTCTTTTGTCACTTTATATGTTCTCTCAGTATCATTGCAAATGAGGGTCACCCTCAATGATTCTCCAAGATCTTGAAATAAAGGTAGATGATATCAAACAGGTGGAAGTCATCTCTTGAAGCACCTGGAGTTAGAATCCAGCCTGTGCAGGTCTGAAAGTCCAGATATGACCTTTGAAAAGCAGCACGTCCACTGACATTTTTACAGCTCCGATCAGATTAACAGAGTTAAAGTTATAGGTAAAGATGCCTTACGCCTGCTCTGAAGATATCCAGTGGACAGGTACTGCTGCACGTCCTGGTTGAAGGCCTCTTCGTAGACTTTCTGTCGCTCTCTCAGTTTCTGCTGCGTCACCTGCTCCAGCTCGGCCACTTTCTGAGCGTGTTCAGCACTCAGCTCAGCTATAGACAGACAGAAGACATAAAGAATCAGAGGTTTCACAACCTCATGTTTGTGACTGAAACTGCAGGGTTAAATTAAATTCTCCTGTGAGATGTAGGAAGGTGGGAGGAGATGTAGAATAACACTCTCTTAGAGCAGACAGTGTGGTTGTTCAATGAGTGATAAAAATAAATGTGTTGAAATTAATTCCTCCAGTATAAAGTTCTTTAACTTCCAAAAATCCCAGCAATTCGGGAAAAAAACAGAATTTTTCCACCACACCTTGCTGAAATGAGACCTGCTTTCAAAGACAACAAATCATACAAACATATCTGAAAGCATGTGTCCCGTTATAACCCAATGAGTTTGTTTCTATATTCCTGCAAAAGTGTGTGTGACAGTAAAACAGCTCACCTTCCAGAGCTTCCAGCTCCTTCCTGTAAAAAGAAAAACAGTTTTATTTATGTTTTCACCCAGCTTTGTTCTTAGCAATAACTATTTAAAAGCTTGTTTCTGATTTGTCAAAACCTGAACAAAGGTGATGAATTCTCAACAGGAAAAGAAACAACATGGACAAGCTGAACTGCTAAGTAGAACTCAAAATAAGAAGAAAATCTTTCCCAGACTTGCTGAAATCATGAGGTTATCCCATCAGGATCTCATGAATGCTTCATCACATATGCAAGGGATGGGCCTCAAACACCAAGGTCTGCCCGTAGCTCCGCCCCCAACAGGTTTCCAGGGGCTGACTAATGGACAATGAAGGGGGTCTGTGGAGGGGGGGTCCTTAGGGCTGAATACTACTTTCTGGAGGAATCAGCTACACAGAACTTGTGTATTTTTTATACTTTTTAAACACACCGCACAGCGTTCATTGGCACAAACTGCAGGGGGCAGTGTAGCGCAAACACACGTCTAAACCTGACTGTCAAAATAAAGGTTACAAAAGCACAGTACACCCTAATGCTCCAACTAAGATGTTTTTCATAACACAGAAGTAACATCAACATTAGTGAGGTGCATCTCTTACCTTTTCTTCTTCTTAAAGCCTTCCAGCTGGTTGATGTGATGCTGTTTGGACGTCTGCTGTTCACACTGAGCGCACAGAGTCTCCAGGTAAACCAGTCTGCTCTCCATCTCCTCAAAGTCTCCCTCCAGCAGAGCTGCACACACACAAAGAGAGAAATCACTGAGGTCACTCTCTCAGACTCCACTCTGGTCACTCTCAGGGTTGCTGTTGTTGTTTTTCATCAAAAACACTCATCCAGTGTGGAGGACAAACCGATGTTAGCAGTGATGGTGTCCAGTTCACTGATGAAGGCCGGGAGACTCTGCAGCTGCTCCTGGAGCTGAGTCAGAGCAGTTCTTCTTCTCTCCCAGTGAGCTGAGAGCATTACGATGTCCCCATCTGCAGCCTGTCACACACACACATACAGGCACACACACAGGCACACACACACTCAGGGTTACAGGTGGAGGTGAAGGAGACAGCCTTGTCTTTTTATAAACATTGAGATGAGGAAATCTAAATATCTGTGTCTTGTCTGAATGTTTAATTCAGTTAATAAGATATTTGCCTCTCAGATGTTTTCTCTGTCTTTCTCTCTTTAAGAGCAGACCTAATATTTTTTCTGTGATCAAGACATCATTTTGGGACGAGCAATACAAGGCAATGTATTTATTTGTAGTTACATAGCGCTGTTGTTTGAAAAGTGGCAACAATCAAACTTTGAAAGTTTGTGCCGCAGTTTATCAGTCTGCTAAATTTGATAGTACTCATAGTTTGGTGTTCTGAGACCTGTCTGCAATATGTAAGGTGAGTGAATCCTGGTTATGTCCTACCAGTGCTCATCTACCAGCTCCAACCTCACCAAGCAGAGCAAACATAACCTGGCTCTTCATTTTATTGGTGGACTCTCAAGTTTGAACAGATCACTGCAGAATAACTGCTGCATGTGGACAGGAATCAGCATTAGCCCACACAGATGAGCCCATGTGTTGGCCCTCTTCTTAACTCTCCTGTTCAGCTTTTTTCTGCTCTGACCTCCTTTTCCTTTCCCTGGTGTCCAACAGTACAAATCAAATCCAAGAAACTGTTTATAAATACCTTTAAAAGTCCATACAGGGATTTTAATATGTTTTATAACACCCCTTGTTGTGATTGTTTCATGTATAACTAGAGTGTGAACCACACACAGAGCAAGAAACAACTTTTCAGTCAACTAGCATCTTTAGAGCTTCACTGTTTTCATATTATTAACTTCTTTTTACTCTCTCATGCATTTTTGCATTACCTCTGCAGCCTGAGCGCAGTCTTTGGTCCGTTTGTGAAGCAGAAACCAGCTGTCCTCATACCTACAGAGAAACAAAACATTATGCACACATGAACAGATGGTCTGCATTTAATATGGCATGTATGGCATAAATATATATAAGTTTGTGTGTGTGTGTGTGTGTGTGTGTGTGTGTGTACCTGCTGAGGATGTCCACTCCAGCGCTGAAATAAGACAGACTATCTTCAAACCTGAACAACAAAAAGAAGACTTTAATCAGACTCTTATGACAGACTGTGTTTGCCTTGACGCCCCCCTGTGGACAAAGATGTTATCTTATCTCCTTGTCTGGTACCAGTGTACGTCACGTCTCCAGATCTGAGAGAAGAATCAGACTCCACTTTAACAAACTGAGCCCTAGAGGCCAGGAGTTTTTCTTTTTTTCAGCATCTCTTTAAAACCTTCAGTCAACTACAGATTAGACGTCCTGAAATGATGAGGTCATCTTGTACAGATCTACTAACTGGTTCATCACATTTGTATGGACCTCGAACACCAAGGTCTGCCGATGACTCTGCCCTCAACAGGTCTTCAGAGGGCTGACCAATCAGAGGGAAGGAGGTTTGTGGAGCAGGGAGCTGAAAGGACAGCAGCTAAAATGGGGAGTTTCAGATAAAGGCTGAAAAAAAAACCTTTTTAATGTAATGGCTGCATCATAACCCTTGGGATTAATGCAAAATTAACCAAACACATCTGTGACATCATTCTTTAGAATAATCTGACAGCACAGGAGCTCCTTTTGCTCACCTGGGTCTCCTTCTGATTTTGGGGTCTCTGGATTTGTCTCCGAGGGTCTTAAAGCTGCAGAGAGAGAGAGAGAGAAACCTGATTATCACCGAGCAGTTACCAAACTCTGTGCTGTGCTGTTTTTGACGTGTTCATTGGTATACTTAATCAGTCAAAAGTTTGAGATCAACAAGTGTTCCTGTTTTTTGTGAAAACTAGGGGTGCACAATCACAAATTCCTGGCCAATCACCAATCTTTGCAAAGCCTCTTTCAGGACAGTAAATTCAAACAAAATGCTGGTGCCTCAGTATGCTCAGTTTGTAAAATGGCTCACTTGGATTAGCAGCACACATATTAGGAAATTGATGCAGTGGACTGAAAGCTGCTGACAACAGGCCTCAGAGCAAAAATATGGATCCTTCTTTAAAATTCATGTTTATTTTTGGCTGTTTGTGAAACATAGAAAGAAGAAGGGAGGGAGTGTAATGCCCATTTTTCTGCCAAATATTTTGAATAAAATCTTGAGAAGTGCAGGCTGCCCTTTCAGTCAGTAAAGTTTTTGGTTTAAAAAAAAAAAAAAGCTCCTCATCACCTGACGGTCAGCTGAAAGTAATAACAGGAACAGCTGAGTCTGAGCAGCTCAGAGAGAGAACTACGTTTAATTTCACATATCTGTAAAGACAGCTAATAAAATAAATAAATGTGTTGATATCCCGCTCAGATAATACAGAGTGAGGCATAAACGTGAACCACAGCTCCCAGTAAAGACGCTTCAATGGAGAAGTGGCAGCGTTAGCATGTTAGCTCGTTAGCCACTTTAGCTGCTGCTCAGCTCTGCAGTGAGGGGTTTATTCAGTGTGTGTGTGTGTGTGTGTGTGTGTGTGTGTGTGTGTGTGTGTGTACAAACTGACATATGAATGTGAAATGACACAAACACACCAAGCTGAAGGATCACGTGGTAATGTCTGTCATTGTCTAAGAGTGTTGTTAGAGGAAGTTAAAGAAGAAGAGACTGACATTAGCTCCAACATAAACACAGAAACAGACTGACCCGGTGGTGAAGTCCTGCTGGACCATGTGAAGTCTCTCTCTGAAGTTCTCAAACATCACTCCTCCTCTCACTTTACCGAGTCCGACCTGGTTCTTCCCATCCACAAACATCAGTCTGTCCTGGGCAGAATGGGCTGTGTATGAACCACAGATATGAACCTATGTAAACTGAGCTGCTGCTGCTGCTCTGCCTGCTGCTGTTGAGGGTCAAATTCGACCTGAGCTCAGCCTTTCAGGCAGGAGGACCGTTCAAGACTCGTGTCAAAAATACGCTTAATTAATGAAAATTGATTCTAACATCCCATGCATTTGATTATTAAAATTTAAATCTGCATATTTGGGCAAAGCACCAAATACATGTTTTTTCTGTAGCTCAAGAGCGCCTGCGCCTGAGAATTGTGCTGCCTTAAAGACTAAAGTTGGGGTTCACAACACAACTGTGACACTGGTACGATATATAATAGGAAGTGCTTTTGTTTACAGAGGATGAACCTTTATTATAGGCTAGAAATAAGTATTTTTTCAATCTAAGGCAAAATATATTCATCAGAAATATAAAAGGGGACATATTTTCCTGTCAGAGATTTAGTGGCTACTTGAGGCCATCTGAGTGGCTGAGTTTGGAGTAATTATGTTATTTTATTACTATGCAAATCCAATTTTATAGTTTTCTATATGATTGAGGGGAAAGTTGGCATTCATTTATTAAGAAGTGTACACTTCTTATAACATTTTCCACTCAAATGAAGCCCCTTGAAAGTTACCTGACTTTCCAGGTTTTTTTAAGAGCCATCATTACTTCTAGACCCTTAAGGTAAAAATGTAAGGATAGAAACAAGTTCAGGGGCTGGAGGCCACAAAATATGTCATGTACAAAATGTACTCCTTGCCAACTGTAAGGTCAGCTGTGCAAACACTGAAATAAGAAAAAATATGCATTAAAAAATATTTTAACCCGCAATACATATTGAACAAAAAAGAATATTCATCACAAAATTACAGATGTTTTATGAAATGATAAAAGTTAAAGAAAAATCATTAAACACAGTGGGTGGGTCATAAAATACTGAAAATGTCATGAAACATGAAAGCATTAAAAAATATGGGACATTTTTAAAAATTACATGGAATATTAAACTATTTATTAAATTAAGAAA
This sequence comes from Thalassoma bifasciatum, assembly GCA_008086565.1. Taxonomy (NCBI): domain Eukaryota; kingdom Metazoa; phylum Chordata; class Actinopteri; order Labriformes; family Labridae; genus Thalassoma; species Thalassoma bifasciatum. The sequence goes on from RPOG01002494.1 coordinate 44,189, forward strand.
AAGTAAATTATAGAAAAAAATTGAATACAGATCAGAGTGAATGTTTATTGGTTTTTTAATATTTTAAAAAGTATTGTGAAATAATAGTTTCTCTGTGAAATACACATCATATTTTGTAATTTTTTCCGTCTGTGTTGAAATACTTTTTCATCTTGTCAGATGTTCTTATATTTCAATATACACTGTTTTGCAAATGTCTTTGTATTCAAGGAAAATTTAGTATTTGACAAGTGTTTCAAATATGTGGTGACAGTGATGGCATTGCATTGAGTGATTCTGCATTTGTGTTTTGTTTTGTTTTGTTTTTTTTAATTTTTTGTTCTTTTACCTTTAATGAAATGTGTGTACAGTTTAACTGCCACATTTTTCCACAAATAGCAAATTTTGTGAATGCCTTTGCTGATAGGATGTAAACTTCTGCTGGTTCTGTAGATAGTATCACCCTCGCTCGGCACTCACTGTGTGTCAATACTCTGAAGTTCATGATGTTAATTCATAGAGCACATAAAAATACAAAGTGATTTTATTGCAAACTCAATTCAAATCATTCACATTTATACAGACTTTTTACAGTAGATGTCACTGCTCCAACATTTGTCTTCACCGATGCTTGAGATAAACCATGTCCCCTCAAAAGGGCCGGAAGAGTTTGTACCAAAGTCAGAAACACATGATGACAGAAAGGAGTGGACAGAAAACGAAACAACTGATAAATAACTATTCAAACAGCAGTTTAAAGTTGTATTAATAAAACAACATGAATTCACAGTTATGAAAAAAGGCATGAATCTATTTTCTATGCTGTGGCCTCTACATACTATCCACAAGATTAAAGGTGGCTGTTCAGAAAAGAAGCAGACAATGCTAAAATCTCAGCTAGTCAATGGGTCAGTCTTTCATTTTAATTAATTTCAAGACAGCCAAAGAAAATAGGGGAAATGAAGTTGAAGTTCATCCATGGTTCAATACACAAAATGCTTTACCTGATAAAAATTAAAAGAATTCGCATTTCAAAGCACCCAACAAAGAACCTTCAATATCGGAGCTTTTTAAAATAAATAGTTTCTTTCAGCCTTCCAGCATTTTAGTCACCTGGAATTTGTAAACAAACTGCTGTCCTGAAATAAGGAGTCCCAGAGACTCAGCGCTGAAGAGAAGTGTTCAGTGTTTTAACCCAAACTGCCAGAGTGTTGATACTTTTGAAGAGCTTTCCCTATTAGGAGGGATGCCAAGAAGTAAAACAGTAGCACAAGATCTGAGTTATCGAGCCAAAATGAGCCATAAATAGCTGATAATTAAGAAGTGTTGTTTTCACGTTTTGTGAGGGGCTGCTTGAGCGGAGAGAGTAAGGTTCCCTATGTTGGTAAAGGTTTCAGAAAACTAGAGAAATGACTGCAAGAAAGGGGCAAGGACCAGAACAAATAAAAGATGTAAGTGTAAGTGATCAAGCCATCAGGCAGCAGTGCATTAAAAACAGACATGACTCTGAAGTGGAGATCACTGCATGGGCTCAAAATCACTAGAACATTATTTTTCTGGGAACATTTTGTCACTGTTTCCATGGATACGGATTCAACCTGAACCATGCAAAGGGGAACTGACACTGGTTTATCTATGTTAGTATGTGACAACCTCATTTGTTGAAATTATATAATGCATATTTCTAACACTTGGATTAATTCATGCCTTTAATCAAACCATGTAGGCCATAAATCGACACAGTGATAAGAATGACACAGTAACAGAAGTATGGACAGAGTATAAATAACTCATTTACAAATTCTTTTGACAGTTTCTCAGATAAAGCCTCTATGTGCAGAAATATGAAGTGATTACTGCAATGGTTTTGAACTCCCCAACATCAAAATCTCTTAGAAATCTGTGACACAGAGGCTTTAATGTGAGGAAATGTGCAGTTTCACTTCATTTAATACAGACATAACGTTTTAACACTCTTCTATTCAAACATCCCAGAAATCACTTCATTAGTGAGCTAGTAGCACCTGATAGCACCTGATGTACTCCTAAAACCATCGTATATTTCAGCAATACTTAAACAGCCACTTATCAGACAACATGATAGTCAAAGTCCCACTATGGAATAACTTACACTTTCCTTTACTGTATGTATCTGTCATCCAGACAGACTCTGATATAAACATGTCACATATCCTTTAACACATTCGCATTTGTGTCTCAAAGCTGTCGACTGATTCTGACTGGAAGGACTGGACATTTTAGCTCAGCTTAATCTCCTCAGACTTATCCTAGAATAATGCTCACATTCATATCAAACCACTGAAACAGCAAACTGCAGTAATCTGCTCCTCTATCTGAGCAGCACCAAAACATTAATGTTTATCACAGCAGATCATCATTCATGCTGCTGTTACTGATTCAGCAGCCTCTAAAATTAGTCACATCTGTCAGTATGCTGAGCCCATTAATCTCTCTCTATTTAAACCAAACCACTGAGAAATGTCAAGAACAGCACACTGTCACTGCAACCCCATCCAAGAAACCACATACACTTATCTGACATGCTGTTGGATTTTATACTTGGAGCCATGTCCCACTGGTTGGCGTTGATGAGGCAGGCTCAGTCAGCAGGGGAGCTCTAAATAATGTGACTTCACAGTTTGTAAACACTGATGTAAACAGGAGATTCTGATAACTGATGGCCGATATGCAGGGCCATGACTTCTTCTTTCCTCTGCTGGTCATAGTTTGTATTTAACTAACAACTCCAGATGTGAGAAAACAGAGATGCACTCTTTTTGCACATCTGTCTTTAAATGCATTTATCTTTTTGTTTGAGAAAAAAGCTCATGTTTGATCACATGTAAAGCAAAAGTTGTATTGCACTTTGACTTTTCCCTCAGTACAAATGCTACTCAGCTTCTTTTTTTCTGTTTGGACTGCCTTAAAGCAACGCACACCTAGATGTTGGGAAGATGTCAAGCAGTGATAACTAATAGGTTTTGGACAGTTAAAGCATTACGCCTCCTGTTGTCGCAACATTGACTGTTTCCTGCAGAAATCTAATCTCGTCCAGACTTAAGAGTTTAAAATCACTCTGACTTCAGACACTGGAAAGACATCATCAGATTCCATCAGCAAACAGAAGCTTTGGGACATTTGTCTTGAATTCAGTAGCCAGTCAGTCAGAAGATAGATGAAGATATCCAGGTCTAAACTTTACTTTTCTTTGCCCTTGCTGTTATTTCCTTTTTCATACATTAACACCCGGGGACTTTTCGAAGATGTTAGGGATGACAGCCATCATCTCGGACCAAACTATGACCTGCACTGATAAGACAATGTTTCTTCAGAAACTGTTTTCCAGTCAACTAATTTCACCTCTCTTCATACCGAATACTTAAAGGGACTCTGAGGATTATCTTTGTGATCTTGAATTACCAATACTAAACTATGCTAAAAACTTAAAAAGTTCGCTTGTCATCAAGTTTCAAACAGTAGCACTGCTGACTTTGTCGTGTTGTATCTGGAAAAAAGTTGTCTTGAACAAAGAAAAGTTGAGCTTAAAAGAAGATTTGCTCTCCATTAATATTTCAAAACAAAATGAAAGAAACACACTTTGGTTAATCATGGCCGTGGGGAACCCAAGGCTGATGGAAAGCAGAGTCTTCATTGCTAGCGCTAATGCTAGCTATTCCAGAAAGTCCTCACAGTCCCTTTAAGACAAAAACCAAGCTCTTTCTGACCCTGACAGCACAACTTTTGGACCAATCGGTCATCAAGCCAATCAGAGCAATGGGCATTTTTCTGGAGCAGGCTGTGGAATTCAGAAATGGGATTCAAGTGAATCAAAGCCTAAACTTTCTTTGAAAATAAACAGAGGTAAGCTAGAGACATTAAAAAATATGTATGTGGGAGACAACAGCTGACATCAAAGACCAGACTTTACTCTGCTCTCATTGCGGATTCTTATATAGAGATTGAATAAAAGATGAGACATCAAACGTCGGCTAATGAACTCAAGGATTACACCCTAAAATATAGTCTTTTTCTTTTCACTGACTGTTAACATGAAACTTAAGCTTGCTCATATCAGGTCATGTCTCATATTCCTAAAATTTAAACTGGAACACAGCTGAGATTTTATTCTCTGAACCCAATGGCCGATGAAAGCAACAAGTAACCAGCAGAGTTTCAGGAGGAGCTTGAATCATACAATTATGAAATCACTGATATCCTTGAATAACTTCCTTGTCCAGCTCATTGCTTTTATCCCCTGGAAGCTTTCAACATCAAAACATGTAAGATGGCAGCCAGTGCTTGGAATGAGTTTGTAGTCCTGGCTCATTGAGGGTTACTTTTGCAGATATAATACTGCTGAATAAACATTCAGAGAGCAGCTTGGTTCTTGGATTATGTCTCAGTTGATGCATTTAACCTTCTGTGCTTTCTATAATGACACCCCTGCAAAAAATGTAGCTTTATCACACCATTGGGTCAAAACTACACACAATGTCAACACTGGGGAACTTCTGAACCCAACATAGCTAATGTAAGCAATGGACAATTCACTGGTCTTTCACTGGACACACCTTAACATTCCCCATTGTCTGTAGAACCAATGATGCAACAAGCAACTGCTTTAAAAACAGTGAAAACCAGGAGACAAACAGACGAGAGCTGAAAAATGTTCTTGTCCAAACGTCCTACTAAAATGCCCTGCACAGTTTTTCTATCAACTGGAAACTCCAGACTTTGAAAAGTTGTGAGACATTGCAACCAAAATCGACCATAACCTCTACAATGTGATCTTTGCTCTTTTAGGGAAATTTTACAGAGATAAAAGAAGGCCAGATAAACTTCCAATGCAAGCATTTTTGTCATTGAACTGCTTTTGAATTGGTGCAATTGTCTCCACACGGACTGCTCTAATGCAAAAACAAACACTTGCTCAAACCTGACTTAACACTGCCCTGACACTTCAAACTGAACTCATTGGGCATGAGCCAAGGGGAGCAACAAGCTTCTTCACTAAACCGTTGGTTATTCAGGTAAGTGATGGTCAACACTCTCGACAAAACTTTCTTTTCTTCGTGCAGCACATTGTTGAGCACCTTCAGACAAGTTAGAGGGCACAGCAGCCGACACGCATGACCAGATTATCTGCACTCGTTGGGGTTCATTGTTTCATACAGTTCAATAAAATGCAAAATTGTCATCCAGTAACAATCAGTGGTTTCTTTTCTTCCAGTTTAACCAGTGCATTATTCCCTCTTCTCTCTGTACCAACTGCTTACCTGCAAACATCTCCACCACCCTCACAACAGATGAATCAAGACATCAGAGTTTTTACCCCAACAACCGTCATCACATGTTCCTTGTGATCAGTAGCACATCATTTGAAGTGTTTTGCAAAGTGTCCTTGATTAATATGTAACTCTAGCGCTTCTGGAGGATTCTAGGGCTGGTCCTGGTCTTGATGGCTGAGGTAGTGGACTTGGTCTCAGTAAGGCCCTTTATGGAGCCCTTGGAAGTGCTAGAACTGTCCTTGGTTGAATCCCCTGTGGTGTCCTTGGAAGAGTCTTTTGCAGCACCTTTGGAGTGATGGGTAGAGTACCTGCTTGCTGGTGAAGTACACTTGGTAATGTCTTTGCTGGTACCTCTGTTAGTACCCTTAGCGGTGTGCTTGGCAGAATAAGTGGCTGGTGGCTCTGGTTGAGTAGAAGTCACTGAGTTGATAGCAGCTTTAGTAACAGTAGTCCTAGCAGTAGCAGCTCTGGCTCTGGGGTCAGTAGTCCTGGTGATTGGCTTAGAGAGTGTGGATGAAGCAGGCTGGTTTCTCTGGACCCTTTTCTCTCTGACCTGCCGGCCTGCGACCTCACTGACCGGGCTCGGGTCACAGTTTGTACTGATGTCAGCTTTTTCTCCTGAGGGCTCCAGAGAACTGATGCTTTCCAACTTTCCAACATTACCTTTTGCCTGTTGGTCTTCAGGAATTTGATTACTGGTGTTTAATCTCATCTCCTCATCACAGCTTTGTCTTTGTTTTCCAGGTTCCTCATCATGGCTCGTATCCTCCACTCCATTCACCTTATTACAGCCAGCCTCCTTCTGTAAGACCTCTGGACTCTCCAACGGGACATCGACATGATTGTATTGCTGCGTCCTGCTCTTCCTTGATGACTGGTTGCCCTGAGGATGAAGAGGGGCAGGGCTGGTATCTGGTGGGAGGCCTCTCTTCCTTCTGGAAACCCTCAGGGACCCAGGGTTCTCCCTTAGCTGTCTGCTGACTGAGCCATTGGTCAATGGTATGTGAGCTGGAGACCTGCTTGGATTTCTCCCTGAGTTCTGGAGACTGCTGGGGGTCTTGGGTTTGCCGCAGCAGTCAGAGACTGTTCGGCGTTGAAGAGGAGGGTGGTGATTAGGAGGCAGCTCTTGGTTGCTTGGTTGCCTGGAGAGGCGTTTGTTGTTGGTTTCCTTGGGTTTGCTGAGTGGGTGGCCTTTGGGTTTGCAGGTGCTGCTGGGCCTTTTGGGGGGTCTGCTGGATCCTCTACTGCGAACCGCTGTGCTAGACTTTGAGGGAAGGACTGACCTGACATGAGAGGTTCTTCGCTGAGAGAATCCTGGTGCCACGGCCACCTGCAACAGAGGACCAGACGTCAGCTGGTCCCTCTTAAGGTCTGAACATAGTTTGTTGTCTACGATTGATAAATGCAAGATAATTCAACATGAGTGAAAAAAATTTGATCTCAAAACCCCCTTTTTTTTAAACAGCAGAGGCAATGTCAGCATTTCACCTGGAGGAGGGTTGTTATACCTTTAATTGAATACTGCAGCTGAAGAGACACAGAAAATATGAAGAATAGAGCATGGGAGAAGACATGCAGCAAAGAGTCATATTCCCCCATGTGGTGCTCCAGTTCAGGCCAACAACCTTTAGTACTTTGGTACTTTTCAGAGCTGTGCACTTCGATACAATATGTCTGGTAGTTTAAAAAGAAGCATGATGATAAAGCTAACTTTAGTCCGAACCACACAAACCTGCAGAAAGGTATCTGATTTAGTTTGATACCAGTGGTACCTTCTGCCTGCTTCTGTCACAGACACAATATCACTCTACTCATTCACAGGTTGGGATACACTGGAGTGTAAGGTCATCTCAACATCCAATGAAGAAAAACATTTTCTTTTTTGTTTGTTACAGACATAAAGAGCACGAGAGGCACACAGTGATGCTTCCTGGTCCCACGATTACCCCTTTTCCACCAGTTCTCCTATGGTGCTAGCTATCTAACCAGTGCCTAACTGGTTCTTATCCTGTTCTTCCCAAGAACTGGTTTGGTTTTCCATTGGTGAGGAGTCAAGCTGGGGCAAAGTCGTTGCATCACAATAAAACATTAATGCTTACGTACTTTCAGTGTTTTGCCTCAATTCACAGCCTCCAGGGAGGGAAGGGGGTGGACAGCGTTGTTTACAGTGTAGCTATAGACGACCTTGTAAGTGCTTATAAAGGAAGGCATCATTTTCTACGTTTCTTGAGGTGGTATTCTTGGCTCTCTGTCTACTGTATGGAGTTGTCAGCATGTGTGTGTGAGTGGGTGTGTGTGCCAACCTCCAGTCTGATCATACAGATAATATGAGACAATGCAGAAGTGCTAAAAAGCTGCTGTTCCTCGAGTGACCGCTTGAGGCCAGCCCCGAAAGTACCATAAGTCAGATAAACACCAAGCCAAAAAAGAAAGGCGTATTCAGAGCCAAAATTAGCGTATTTAAAGCCTTGTACAAAAACTGTCTCCTGTCTGGATCACTAATTTCGTCAATGGCACACACAGTACGGGGGCTGAACTTTTTTCTAAGTCAGATGTTTAGAAGATATTGAGATTGATCCTACCTTGCTGTTCCTCCTGACCTGTAGGGGGAGCTGGCGATGTCGTAGGAGGTGTCTCTCTGCTCCAACCTTCCTGTCCTCCTCCACTCCCTTACTCCTTCTCCTCTGCTGCTCTTCCTCTCTCCTCTCTCTTTCCCTCCTCCTCTCTGCGCGGGCAGTTAGAGGGCAGAAAGAGCTGACCGCTGAGGAACGACCGTTCCCTCTCAGAGATGGAGAGACCCTCTGAACTGTGAGACAAAAAAAAAAAGACTCAGAGGAGGAGGAATAAAGCTCTCTCTCTCCTTCTCTCACTCTATCTCTCTCTCTTTTCATGTTACAGGATTAAAGTAAAGACTTAAGGTCAGCTGATGTACCTGATGTTCTGCTGAAAAGCCTTATGTTCTTTCCCTGAGCTGTCATCCTGTGATTGGTGGAAGCAGAGGAGGTGGGATGCTGAGAATTGGCCTGCTCCTTTGTTCGATCATTCGCCAAGAAAGCCATGTTGCTGGGAAGAGCTGCTGAACCTGAGGTGAAAGTGGAGAGAAGATGATGATTTTGACAGCTGGGCCATATAGGTGTGTGTGTGTGTGTGTGTGTGTGTGTTGAACACATGACTTTCATTTCATCACTATCAATTTGACATCAATAGAGAAACTAGTTACTTTTTTTCAGATCCAAACAATCTTTCTCAGTTGATAATCTGAGAGAAAACACCTCAAGACTTGAAGATGTTCTGAAAATATCGTAAAACAGAGTGTGGCAGCTTTTAAATAATTTTAAATCAATATTCATTTGTTTGAACTTCTGTTGATTCTGTGAACTAAATACAGGCTTTAAATGTTTGTCAAAGTATTTAAATGGATATTGTAGTGGAGATGCTAACAGCTTATGGACCCAAAACAAGAGCAAATAGCACAGAGCTGTAGAACTGTACGACTCATTCACACCTGCATATCATTAGTAAAACAGGATCTTAAGACCAAGCAGATGATCAGATGATGATGATGTGCAGTTTGTTGGTGTTAATAGTGACCCCAATCCATTCTTAGTGAATTCTCCCCATAGTAAATAATGTAACTTATCTCCAATATAAAAGACCATTCAATATGAAGGTCACACATTATTTTAAGAATTGCACTGCCCAGCATGATGAATTAGACAAACACACAGGTGTTTCTTCAGCTTCATTTGTCTTGCCAACTTAACTCACAGCACTCCCTCATGCTATTTTACCTCTTAAGCATAGAAAAGACAGGAAGTCCTCTGTCTTTGGTCGACGTCGGGTCAGACAGGTGCCTAGAGCCTGGTTGTGGGTGTGGTTACTCCGAGATGTTGTCATCAACGCTGGAGGTCCAGGGGAGTTGGGAGGAGACTGAGCAAACTTCCTCTGAGCCTGAAGCCTTGGTCTGGAGATACACAACCATATGAACAAGTTCAAAAATGTTAGTATGTGTGGCTCTAGTGTACCAAGTTCAAATTAGATGTATGAACGAGTTAAAAATCAGTCAAATGTTGAGTTAAACAGATCTAGAATTTCACACATCTCAAAACATGCTGTGGATCACCTTTTTGCTTTTGTCTCAGTTCATTTTCTTTCACAATTTTTTCAAGTTTTACCAAGCAAAATGTAAAATCAAACATTAGATTCTTCTATAACTCATGTCTGCTGACCTCTTGCTGGCAGGGTCCTCTCTGTCGGGGTGGATGCTGGCAGGGCAGCGCTGTGGAGGACCTGGTCTAGTCTGTAAAGACCTGATCCAGGTGGGACTGGCTTGGAGGAGGGCCTGACGCCGGCTGATGCCATTAACCACAGAACCTTAAAAGAACAGCCAAAAGTTTACACAGAGCAGCTTGATTAGAGTGAAATTGCATTAACATCACTAAAAACACACCAGATGACACTGACAAAAGAGCAAGCACCTCTGACTCAATCTGCACTCAATAAAAGATTTGAAGTGTTCAGAGTAGCTTCAGGGTTAGCTCCAGGTTTTCACTTCTTCAAAGATGTTTCACTTCTCACCAGGGAGGATTAGCGCGGAGACTTCTGTGAACTTGAACACCTGACCTACTGAAGCAGGCTTTGTCCTGGACAAGAAAAACTCCTCTGAGAAACTCTGCTCAATGATGAATCAACTCTCTTGATCTTGTAGCTCAGTAAGAGTGGAGAGGAGAGAGACTGACAGGACACCAGGCTTATTGGTCTCTCTGCAAAGACAACTACGCACTGAAAAAGTTGTGTAATGCTAAAAAGACGTCTGGAGAAACATCTCCCAACTAATGAGGTTAGTTCTCAAAAGGTTAGTAACATGACCAGGAATTAAAACGACAGAGAGGCTGAGTCGCTCAGAGGAAAGATAGGAAGAGGTGCAGCACTTTTGTGAGCGACTGTGTGGGCAAACTGTTCAAAAATTTCAGAAAAATGTTCTTCTACATTCGATTACAAAGAATTAGTGTATTTCATCATCTAGAGAACATAATATCACGAGAAGATTGAGAGAATCTGGAGAAATTTCAGCACAAAAGGACCAAAGCAACTGGACAACAACCTGGCTCTGTAGTAGGAGAGTCCAAGTGATGAACTTGTCCGACTGAAGTCCTAACTTGTCACCAAGTGAAAACATTTCAAGCTTCATGAAACAATAAAACAACAAAAACAAAGGAAATGTGTGGCTGGAATCAGGCTTTCACTCTCCAAACTTCAGAGCTGCTCTTCACAAACGTCAATAGAGTGTTGTTAAAAGAGGAGCTTATCAGATATAAAGATGAACTTTTTTTACAATTCTTATCCCCAGGCCTCAATTAATTTACAAACCATCAAAACCTATTTTTATCAACTGTTATAATCAACTTCTGTTTCAACTGAGACCAAAACACTCAAAAAAATTTCTAATATGACCTGACCCAATAAATTTCTGAGAAGCACACCAACAAACTAACAAAGTGACTGAGGGAGAGAAGCTGCTCTCATACTGTGTGAGGATAAACTTTGAGTAGTGACAGAGAAGTTGTCCAAATGATGGTACTGACCTCTGATGTTTGTGGGAGTTTGTGACCTCAGCGTTCGGGCCGGGGAAGGTTTGTTGAGCAGCGTCGCTGTGGTCCTCACTGTGTGTTTGTGCTGTGTGTTGAGTGTGTGTTTTACAGAGTTTGGCAGCGGTGGAGCGGTTTGTGTCGTGCGAGAGCGTAGAGTTCTGGTCGGTGCAGAAGTCTTTAATGAAACAGGTGAATTTTGTTCAGTGCGTGACAGTGTGTGCGTGTTTTTAGGTGTGTTTGCAGTTTTTGGTGTGTGTACATCCTGAGACAGCTGAGTTTTTTGCCCTTTGTTGTTGTGTTCATGAGGCGGCAGGTGTTTGGAAACTTGCTGATTTTTCTGTGTGCTCGTCGGTCTGTGTGTGACTTTCTGCTGTGGTGTGTGCACGCTCTGTCGCTTCTGTGTGTGTGTGTTCGACTGCGTTTGCGTCTTTTGCGGAGCATGTAATAGCGAGTTCTTAGGAGTGCGTTTGTGTGCACACGTGTGTATGTGTGAGTTTTTGTGTGTGGCACGGTGTGTGTCTCTGAATTCCCTGAGGGAGAGGAACAGAACCTTCCGGACCAGACGCTCCTCACACCACGGCATCCCATCGCTGATGTCCTGCAGAGACCACACACATCAACAAAACCAAATCACACACAATTGGAAATGACCCTCTGATGGTACCACATCTGTGAGATATCAAGAGAAAAAGTATGTTTGTGTCTGAGACATGCCTGAAATATTGTAAAGCAACAACAATCCTCACATCATTTTGGACTAAAATTGAAATAACTTTTACTCTTTGACTACAAAAGTCTATAAATAAAGCAGAGGTAAACAACTCTTACATATTTCTTTTTGATGATGTTTCTTTTGGGTCTGTCGGTACTCATCTTGTCCAGCAGATGCCGAGCGGCACATGAAGCACAGAAAAATCTTTCCCTTTGCTTTGTTGGCTCTACAGGTAATGAAATCCTACCTGCTCTCCTGTAACAGGCAAAAGATATGTGTCACAAAGACATGATGGATATAAACAGTATCTCAGAACCAAACAATTTCATAATAGGTATAAATGAAAGTTTTTCTTCTGGGGTAAAAAAAATCATTACTTGAACATAAACAGTGATAGGATACTTTTTTACATTGATACTTTTTGCTCACATGTAAGATTGAACTGATTAATCAGTTGCAGAGTTCCTCAGCCTCGAGTGTCCACTTAACACAGTGCTGAACAAATTTATTAAACCGCCTGTCATAAAAGAGAGAAAACCATCCAGCATCACACAGAACTCATTGCTTCAGTCAAGTAGTTGTTTGTCAGTTAAACCACCTTTATCCCTGTTTTATAATTCACGATAATGACAAAACACACAAAGCTACAAGATGCCATCTGCCATCTGTGCTTGTTTACATCCAGATAGTCGATCATTACAGTGGTAAGTAGTCAAACAAACATTGGCTGTGCTGGAGTTCAGACATGTCATATATCCAGTACTTTGAGCCAACAAGAATAAAAAAAGATATCATGTATTCACTCAACAATAATTCTGTCAACAATAAGCAAGGGTGATCATATTTACACGTAGATTAATGATAGTCATTTTATTTGTCCTCTTCGTGTTATGCTCATCACTGTTCTTCATTTACGACTGATGCATCTGCTATTATGCTTTGTCCCAGATGCAGCATTTAGATTTTTGTGAATAAACTGGAATAAACCTTAAGTCTGTTTTATCTGGTGTTGTTGTTGCTCTGTTTGTTTCCCTGCTCTGTCTTTGTCTCTGCAGATGGCTGTTCAGCACCAGTCTGGTTCTATCCAAGAATCTACCTGTTCAAGATCACAGCTGTGTTCACTGTTATTGGTTAATTCTATGAACAACAACACAAAGAGTGTGATTTAGGCACTTAAGATAACAGATTGTTTACAAATGAAGATGGACTGATTGATGACTTGATTGTGTTGAAAGCAATATAATCAAATCATCTGACACCTTCTGAAGTGTTGTTGTGGGTTTTTGGGGGGGAACAGAAACTTTGTTAAACAGAATAAAAATACATTTGTTTATAGAGAATCAGATTGACACGAAGCCACGGCTTGGCACACACACATGAGGTGTGCAGGGATGATGGTGCACAGTCTTCAGCTTCTACTGACAGACAGGTGATCTGATCCAACATGCTGCTCTGCTTTAATACTCCGCTGTAGACTCCATGTCACTCACTCACACAAACACAGATGAACATATGGGAAGGTGCTGCACTTTCAGTCAAATTAAGAAAAAAGGTTCATTCCCCTGCAACCACAGAGCCCGACAGATACTCGGAACCCAGACTGGTGAGGAGAGTCCGGCCTACAGCAGAACCATCACACCGTTACACCGCTCCATCTGTGGCCGAGCAGCCTGCACGGTAACGGGGCATGAGCACGGCGGTCTGATCGGTCCGTGTATCACCACAGAGCTCGTGAGGAGATTATAACAGATATCTCTGTTTTACTCCCATTAGACCTGAAACAAAGCACACGAACACGTTATTCTCTCACCTCCCTCCTGCAGGATCACCGGCCTACATCCTGAGACACCCGTAGGGATACAAGCCGCTCACACCGAGCCCTGCAGCAGCCCGTCACGGTACACCCCGACCCGGCTCCGGCAGGCCGTTATCCTCTTCACCGAGCCGCTCAGAGTCACAACTGGCTCGGCTGTCGGGCTGCGGGGAGGCGGCACTCTGAGCTCCTGTCAGCCGCCGTTTCAGAACCAAGGCCAGCCCCGGTTACATCGAAGTGCGCGTCTGCCACCGTACTTACGGCCGCTAAGACAATGAGGAACTTCCTGGTCGCTTCTCATGCAGTAAAAATGCAACTGTCACGTGACCCGGATATTCTTCAAGGTCCGCCCATTTCCCTCATTTTCCCGACGTCTTTTAAAGAACACCTACCTGTATGCGTTTCAACCCGCGTCTGTTAGGGTAATTAAGGTAAAATTCCGCCAGCGATCAATCAGCGCAGTCCTGTCTAAACCACTGATGGGATTTCAGCTCCCTATTTATTGGATAATTAAAAACAAACTACTGAAGCCTGGACAATTATTATCAACATACACACTCCTTGATATATGTTATTCCCACAGGAATTATGAAAAAAAAACAATGATTCATATTTTAAAGGGGCTGTGAGGGATTTCTGGAAAAGTTAGGCTGCTTCCCTTTGTATGCTTGGATGAAGACCACTATGTACATTATGTACGTTACGTACGTACAAGGGCTGTGTATTTAGTCCTACAGGTGTTGTCACAAGTCAAACACTGCCGCTTCTCACTTACTAGAAATGATGATCTCAATTTGCAGCCATTCACAGGTGTTTTCTGCTATTTATTAATTGCAACCATCATTTGATGGACCCCTTCCTCTTCTGCTTCGTAACTTATATGACCACCACAGATGAGAAGTGTCTAATGTTCCTCAATCAACTTTTAGGTCTGTTTTGAGTGCGCTAGCCGAGAAATCAAAGTGCACTGCATTTGTCTCAACTGTCAGTGTTCAGGCACTTATGCACTCCAAATAAATGCGGAGGTGCTTGATTTAGGACACAACTCAGGTACAGTTGTGCTCAAAAGTTTTCATACTCTGGCAGAACTTACACTTGCTTGTCTATTTTTCAGAGAATATAAATGACAACACAAGGACAAGGAGAGAAAATCTTCTTAAGATAACATTTAATTGGGTACAAAGCCATCAGGCAAAGTATTTATTTCATAGCAGAACAAAGCAAACTTTGTAAACTCGTTTTTAGCTTAGTTTAGTGCTCAGAAGGTGAGCAGACTACCTGTTTAGAGCTACTACCAGCCTGGTGCTTACAAATTATTTCAGCCTGCTGACATCATGTGGTGTATTTTGTAGACATTTCTGATCATTTATAAGAAAACTTGTCATTGGCTCTGACGTAAACCCCGGTGTCCAATCAGAAGGTGAGCAGGTGTGATAATGAAGGTGAGGCTCAGGTAGAGACAGGTGAGACCTTCTCCTCTCAGTGTGGTCTCGTGCTCACCCTCTTGTTGACCCTCTTCTTCCCTCTCGTCATGTCGTTGGTGGCGTGCCTGCTCTGGACTTTTCTCGGGGGTTCACTGGGAGGTCCGGTTCAGCTCGGCGGTTGGCCTCAGGGCTTGAATCAGGTCCAGGTAGCAGGACATGACAGAGCCTCGTTCCTCCACCTGCCCATGTTCCTGCACGCACAAGGGCCTCTTGTAGCACCCGAGCTGTTTCTGCCGAGTCCACATAAACGACCTCTCCCCGCCGGAATCACTGCGTTACTTCTACCGCAAACAGCACCGCAGCACAGCGTGCAGGGGACCGGGGCACGCGCTGTGGAGGTGTTGTGCGGGCACGATCAGATATCTGTGCGCGTGGACCGCTTTCAGCTAAGCGCATGGATGGTTCCGTCCCTGTTCAGTCTGGGCTCGTGCGGAGTCAGCAAGGTCAGCACGCGGTACCTGTATTTCCACTACAGACTGACGGAGTGTGGAGGAGAGATGCAGGTACAATCTTTCAGCATTGTTATTAAATTAACACACCAAACACCTGTTATATTTTTAACTTAGTAGTAACTTTTGTGTTTTACTAAAGTCACAGAACTCCCTATTAACTCACCACCAGACAAAGCCAACATGAAATCAACTATGACCAGAGACAGTGATAGATCAACAACTCACTGTAATGAAAAGCTGTGGCCAAACCGTATTTCACACTTTCATAAGGTTCCATTTCACCTCTTTCACAAAAAAATATTGGTTAAGCGGTGGACCAGGTACAACAGAAAAAATCTATAAATGGGTGTGACTGTTGAAGGAGTAAGATGAAGTTAACTTGGGAATATGTAAAAAACCTGTATTTTACCTCAAACACAATGGACTCCACGATTAAAAAAAAAGAAAAAACAAGGGAAGCAAAAGTAAAATCCCTCAGGATTTGAATAACTGTTTAGTGTAAAAATATTGTGAGAGAGTGGGAACAGGTAAAATGTTCAAATTTGACATCTGAAATGTGTGATGAAATCCATGTTCAGGACATTTTTGCTTTTGCCCTGAGTACAGCAAGGGACCATTCAGATGGGATAATGTCCATCCACTGGTGAAACACCAGTTTTTGTCTGTGTAATCTGGTGAAGTGGTTCCAGAGACTGTATGGATCCCAAAGGGAGGAGGATCAGGGAGTCACACAATACTGACATTGGTTCCAAAATGCTTGCAAAGATGAAAAACTATTTACAACTACATATTTTGTTAATTATTATCAATCAATTCTCTTTTGTCATGTCATAATAAATATAATGAAATTTAAAGCATTCATACACTGTGTGGCACAAGATGTAATTAAGTGCAAAACTGGTGCAGGGTCCTTCTCTGAATATCTTTAACACCCAGTGTGTAAAATTTAGCACATTAACACAGTACTAAACAATTAATGATTCAGTGCAGGAATAAATGTAAATAAGCTGGAGTAACCAAAGAGAACCCACACATGCACAGGGATAACATGCAAACTTAATCCAGTTAAGACCAAAAGAAAAAAAAACATAACACATTTTTGGGTTTATTTAGATCCAAATGTAGGTGAAAAGTTATTCATTGTTGAAACGTAGCTGAAGAGTTTTCCCCTCCCTCAGGTTGTTGGTGGTCAGCTGGTGTACTCCATCACTCTGTGTTACACACCTCCTCCTCAAGGCTTGGTCATCAGAGTTGTGCCTCTGACTCTTCCCATTTACTGCTACTACGACAGGTAAGTTAAATACAACAAAAGATAAACCTTACATCTCAAGCCCCTCTTTTGTTACCCAGAATCCTGCAGAAGTCTGTCATCCCTAAAATCTTTAACACATGGGAGATGGACCCAAGATGTTGAAGTTAGAAGTGAAATAAAATCTTGATGTAGTTCATACTGATTCAGACTTTCTGCGAAATTTCAAAAGGGAAAATTGCAACAGGAGTCTAACTGAAGTGCAGCTGAAGTCAGTTCCAGAGAAACAGTCAAAGCATCCTTTTATAATGTAGAGTCGTTTTGTGGTGAAAAAGTTTCAAAGAACATCTTTACTTTCTGTTGTTCCTCTGCCTCAGGTTTCATTACTCATACAAAGTTGGCTTCAGACCTCAAGTCCAGCACAAGACGTTTCTGAAGAGCATCAGGAGTAAACTCAGCTTCAGTCTCACTGTCTGCAACGGTAACAGACCTTCAGCTCTGTTCACTGAAATAAATGAAAGGAGTATTCAAATGTTCTCAATCCAGGGCAATCCTGAGTTTTTTAATTCTCTGGAGTCTGAATATGCAGCAGATGCAAAAAGGCTTGAAACTTACTGCATAAATTGTCTTTGACCTGAAACATGCTGTAACACAAAGCAACAGCTGACCAGTCAGAACTTCAACCTTTTTGTCACTGACATATTAACATGACTATGTTTGTTTACAGCCCAGTGGGAGCCCCTCCCCTCAGGTCACTGGTTCCCTTTAGGGGAGCCAGTGTATTTTGTGGCCCAGGCTGGATCCCTGCTGGTAGGAGAGAGACTCTACGTGGACTCCTGCTACGCCACCAGCTCCAAAGACCCAGACAGTGAGCCCAGAGTGGACGTCATCACCAACTACGGGTCTGTACTCAGCACTAACACAGTCATACAGAGTTTTTACAGTCACTGCTCTGTCACTCTGAAGGTCTGTGTGTGTTTGTCTGCAGCTGCATGACGGACAGCAGGAGGCAGGGCAGCAGCTCTCGCTTTGTGTCTTCAGGGGGCGCTGTGCTCAAGTTCACTGTGGATGCTTTTCTCCTCAGTGCTGTCTCACAAGTAAGACAAAAATTAGATTATCTGTTCTTATATCTGCATGCGTTGACCTGCATAAACCACAGTGAAAAGCAACACTTGCTGTGTAACTCACCTTTTTATTTTCTTTGTTTTGATGCATTTAATCTCATTCATCTTGTGTCTTTGCTGTTTGTTTACAGGTTCTGTATCTCCACTGCTCCATGTCAGTCAGTTTTACTGCCTCTGATTCTTCAAAGTCCTGCAACTTTAACCCAGCTGCTAGCAGGTGAGCTCTGAGGTTTTACTCAGAGAAACATCAGGATGAAAATCTACAGTGACATTAATGGTACATTAGAAAGATTAAATATCAGGAAAAGTGTAACTTCCTCCTGGAATATTTAATGTGTTTAAGAAAGCTCATGCTAACAGACGGGACTGCTTTGTTCTTTCATACGTGTGTAGGTGGGAGGAGCTTGAAGCCCAGCCCTCAGTCTGCTCCTGTTGTGACTCCACGTGCACGGACACACAGGGCGGTAGGTTCAAAACACATTTCTTTTAAGAAATCAGGGGAGCAGCTGGATAACTGTGTTAAAATAAGAAAAATGGATCACCTTTTACAGTCAAACTCAGCAGCCGAAGACAGTTTTTACAGAGGCTGAGATGATCCATGCTGTTTATTTTAGCCCAGTTACTTGATCTTAGTCTTCATTTTTCCTCTTTCTCTCCTCAGCTGTGAGGAGCACAGTCAGCAGTCAGAGCTGGGCCATCGGACAAAGAGATGAAGAGAAGCAGAGAATAAGGGCCATCTCCTTCCAGGCAGAGGAGGGCAAAGAATGGGAGGATCAAATTGAGGAGGGGAAGGAGACAGATGAAAAGAGGGAGGAGGCTCTTAAAGTTCGGACATTCCCACCAGAGACAGAGATCTTACCTGAGATTGTCTCTGAAAAGCTTCTTCCTCAGAGGAAAGAGTGGAGAAGCAGTCCAGTGGTCAGCCAGCAGGAGGATGATGAAGATGAAGAGGAGGAGGTGGAGAGGAGAGAGGAGGAAGACAGCCAGATTGAGGAATTTGTGGGAGGCAGCGCAGTGAAGTCAGAGCAGACCAGAGCGGAGGGAAATGAGAAGTTTGGTGCTGAAAATCCTCCCATGAGTGTGGACAGCAGCAGTGTTAATGCCTCTAGAGAAGGATCTGGAAACACAACTGTCAGCACTGGAAACTTCAGTTTGAGTACCACACATTCTCCTGATTCTGCCGAAAGTGTTTCCACAGCTGTAACTCTTTGTCCTGATGCTAATAAGACCAGCTGTAGTAACAGCTCTGCTGCTGTTAGCAGGTCTAAAGATAGAGACTCATCTGATCTGAGCAGATCTGGTTCTGGTCTAGATTCAAGTGTTGAAGAGAATCCTCTTAGCAGTGAGTTGAATACCTTGGCCGGGTCAGATAATAAATCAGTGGACAGCATATCAGAGCGGGCACCAGAGCCAGCAGGTTCTGTGGACAGTGAAGAACCACATGTGGATGAGGAAACACTTCATAGTCTACAAATCAGAGGGTTTGAACCAGATCTTCATCCAGACGGGTCCAGGGATCTGATCAGAGGGTTGTTTGATGATTCTGGTTCTGATCCTGGACATGGGGGAGGTGAAATACTTCCTCTGGGTCAGTTTACTGAAGGAGCAGAGACAAACGGAGCAGAACTGGCAGGACCGCACAGTGTCAGCTCAGAGCTGATGCATCAGGACGGTCTGGGACGATCCTCTGTGGTGACGGTGACTGAATCTAGATATGACTCTGAGAGCAGACACCAGTTTGACCGAGAGTGGGCGGAGGACTGGGGCCTGCAGAGTTTAGGCTTCATGTCAGTGATGGAGGATTTCTATTAAAGATGTTTCAGTCTATTCAGTTCTGTTTGCAAACATCTTTGGATCTAATGGCTTTACAGACGTGGCAAGTTTTGAATTTGTTCATTAGTTTTCCTCACTGCAGTGAACAATCAATAAGAAAGTGACATTAAATCATCCTGAAGTTTCCTTATTGGTGAGGTTTTGTGGAAAGTGATGTAACACCAACGACATTGACGATGATCTCAATTTTGCCTCATTTGCAGGACATTATAAACTTGTTCTGTCTATAGAAAGTTGTGTTTTGATCAGTTTATAGACAGATTGACGGATTTAAACAGCTTTAGAATATATAGAGGATTAAAATCCGCTCAAACATCCATATATCTATGTTTGAAATATGGGAGAGCTGAATACCCCCTCTTTAAATTACTCGGGCAAAAGAGTACCGCAGCTATTAATACATTAAAGTGAGATATTCAACAAAGTAAATAAAAATCAAAATAGGAAGGTTTAATTGATAGAAATTGAAAAATTAGACCAACACAACCTTCAGTTTCTCTGAGAAGTGGGAGGTCTGTACTATTACTACACTTTTCATTTTCTTCTTGATTCAACTACAACAGCCCCACAGAGCTTCATCAAGGTTTTGTAAAAATGTCAGAGTCCTCCTCTGGCTCTTGGTCAGGAGTTCGTACAGTTCAAGACATGGTTCAAATAATCTCTGTCAAGCTCTGCTGAGTGGAAGATGGATGTTTTATCTATGACTGGTCAAGGTAAATCCTTCAGTGCCTTACAGGATGAATTAAAACCAAACTGAACATTTCTCTTGAAGAGAACATGAGTCAAGGTAAACACCTAATGATATACACTACAGTGTTTCTTCATCTCAAGGAGAAAGGAGCTTTTATAATGTTTTCAGCTTTTAGACATTCCTGTAAATGACTGAGAGATGACAGTGAGCACAGTGCACCAAATATGGCTATTTATTAAGAAAGATAAAGACTTTTATAATTACAATGAATCAGGTAAAATCAAAAACACGTGAAGAATGATCATGAACAGAGGTTTATGTTCTGGTATTTGTAAGTACAGTGATGAGTAAGAAATCAGAGTGTTCACAGTAAAATGTCATTTTTAACTCAAATTTAACAAATACATTGTTTTATTTTCATCTCTGTTCATGTTGAAGCTCCTCTCAGTCTCAGCTGCATGCTGTGAGATGGCGTTCACGAGTTCTTCTGTGGCACCTTGATGGTTACCTGATGGAGACAGAAAAACAATTTAAATATCTCTCTGGAGGGGAAGTTCATGTTCTTGACTTTCTTAGTGAAACTCTTTGGTCCATTTAAAATGCTTTGTCTTCCTAACTTTTAGTTTCGGTCTGAATTTGCAAATTAAAACCACAAAAACAGCAGATCCAAATCAAGAAATCGTTCCCACATTTAAGTGTTTAGTTTCCTCCTCTGAATGAGAACTCCTTCAATAAAAATAAAATTAATAACTTTCTCATTTTCTACCAACTGGACATTTGGGCAAAAGTTACTTTATCTACCCGAAAACTACATTAAAAACTTGTGACGAGCTGGTAGATATCATATAATCTGCCCTCCGCTCTCTCACACTGACACACACAGGAGGAAATACAAAAAGCTACAGCAGCAGGTTTAGTCTTCTTCAGTATGAGTGGAGCTCTGTGGATAAAGATAATAGTTTTAATTGTAACCTAATGTGTAATTTAAATGTGTGTTACCGTTTTAACTTCTGTGTAGTTGTCCAGGCCGTACTCTCCGAGCTCTCTGCCGTTTCCTGAAGCTTTGTATCCTCCAAACGGAGCCTGAACCCCGAACACGTCATAACAGTTAATCCTGAAGAGACACAGAGAAATGTCATCAATAACATATCAACAATGATAAATTGTATCAATGATGTTGTTGAGTTCATTCAACATTAGCAGGAGTTACAGTTGAAAGAACAGGAAAATGATCAAAAGTTGCTCAAAAAGGTTCAAAATGAAAATCTGAATTTTTCTGTTTTGTTTGCTATTCAATGTGGTAAAAACAAAAATTATATTTATCCCACATCAAAAACTCTTATTCTCTTCATGCCCTTTGTTTGCGACCAGGTGGAGCTGACAGAGCAGTTCAGTTAGAAACAAACACACAAACACTAACACACACTCAGACACAGTGACAGTGCTCCTCATTCTAATGTTTTATTATCTTCCAGTTATTGTGTATTTAGTTGAACATGAATCTTTCACTGTGGAAAACAAACATGTTTAGCCTCATTGTATGAACACTTTTATCTTTTGTACATGTTGTTAATTCAGTGTTGGGGTGTAAATCATCAGAGTAGCGGGTATCTGAGTCACTGGTTCACTCCAGGTCATTTCAGAAGCTATTTTTAAATCCTTATGATCACTTTTATAACACTTTCCAAACTTTCTTCCAAGTAAACAGCTGATCTCCTCTCACCTTACCAGCAAGATTGCACCCAGAGGTCCCCAGCCAAGAGTCTGCAAACCTCCATGATTCAGGCTGAGGACCAGACCTCTGTAAAAAGCTCTTCACTCATTTGCTTGGTCAGGTTTCCCTTCAGAGGTTAACTTATTTTACTGATTTATTGATGGGTCGGGGGGAAAAATGAGCTGATTCAACAGAGTTTTGGAGTTTTTTTAATCCCATTCACTGTGTTTTTGGTTATTATATTGATGACCTCCTGATGTGTTTTGTCTCATCTTATTGTCTTGAATTTAATAACACAGTTAGAGTAACAAATGTTGTTTTTCAACTGCAGGATTTTTCTGCAGGAACCAGGATTTTTTGAGGAATAATATGACCTAAGAAACAAGGCTCTGAATTTGGTTCTTTGGTCATATTTCTCTCTAAATGGCCCAGCCTGGGAGGTTGAACTACCCATAGGTTCAGGAACTTTTGGGAGCAGAGCGTGCAAGGAGACTGTTTCTGATTGGTGGAGCAGCCAGGGTGGTTTATCCCCCCTCCCTCCCTCTTTCTATAATATTGACCATATTATTCCTCCAAAAACCCTGGTTCCTGCAGAAAGGTCCTTGGTTTAGTACCTCCTTATCAATATTCTTCTTTGAGCCTGGTTGAGTGAATGTGTCTCTGTCAGCTCCCGGTGTTCCAGTTTAAAGAGTGACCCTGTAAACTGGAGACCTTCAGCTGAACGTGTCAGTGAATATCCAGTTTACAACGGCTGTTCAAACATAAAACAAATTCTTGTGAATGCAGTCTAGTTGAGTTTTGACATATTTGTCAAAATATCCTCATCAGATAAATATTTAGTGGTGTCATAAATCAATTATCAGGGATGCTCTTTAAGCTGAAGGTGGATCTCTTCTGTCTTCATGTTTAAGGTCGAACGGGGTCAAAACTGGGCCCAAGGAACCATTTAGTTCCTGGTTGAGTACTTTCAGATACTAAGTGAATCTTAGTTTGTGTTGATTTGGTGCCTCCTGTGGACGTAATGATGCTTTTTGTCTTTTATTCCCTGTTACTTTGTGATATTGCTGATCTTGTCCTACACACGCAAAGGGGGAAAGAAACATGTTTTTAATCATCAGATAAATAACTCTGAGTCCTCACTCAGAGAAAAGAGAAGAGTCTGTTTCTGAAGTTTGTGTTTATCACTTTTTTTGACAACAAACTGAGCGGCAGTGAAAACAGGCTTTAAAAGTTATGTAAGCTTCTCTCAGATGGTTTAATTTGTTTTTCCAGCTCACCACAAAGAAAGTTTGGTTTCAGTTTCTACTTCATACCCATGAAAGTTGTGTAATCTGGTTTTCTGTTCATTTTAAAAACACTCCAGAAAATTCACACATTCACATAAACAGTGTAAGTTTGAGTGATGAGTGTCCTACCAGACTGTTCCTGCTCTCAGCCCGTTGGACACGTAGTGGGCCTTGTCAATGTCTTTGGTGAACACAGCTGCTGCCAGACCATATTTGGTATCATTGGCTCTGGCCACCACCTCCTCCAGATCTTTAAACTTCAAGATCTGCATCACCGGGCCGAAGATCTGCAGGAAGAAGGAAATGGAACAGAAAACAGGCTGAGACCAAATACTTCAACTCTCCAGACACTATCCAGAGCAAACAAACAATTCAGCTCCTCCTGGCAGACGAGATGTTAGGCCCAATTCCAATTCCTTTCTTAACCCTCAAGCTCAACCCTCAATCTCAGTAGCCCTCAAAACCAAGTGTTAAGGGCTATCTTGTCACTTGGAAATGGGACACCCCTTAAATGCAAGTGAAATTGTTGTGGACTGTCTGTCAGTTATTCCTTCGGTTAGCGTGATCAAAAAAATATCTGTATAAATAACACAACCACGGACATGTTCAGCTGTCACAGCATACCATAGTTTATTGAAAGGTAAACACCAGCTTTAACTATCGTTACATAACTCTGCAGCTACAGGAGATGACATTAGCCCGGTCATCTTATACCATTATCAGCACAAGCATGTTATATAGGCTGTTATCTTGATAAATAATTACATTACCACTGAGAAAAATGACCATTTTGTAACGTTAACTAACTTTAACGAAAGCAACTTGACTTGTCCGCACCGGACGCTATTGACAAAAGATCGTAAAATAAAAATAAATGTTCTGCAACAACGAGGTAAATAATCCATAAAATGGGTCTAAACTAAGATAATACAATGGTTTTCGTAATATTTATATCTCTATTAACAAAGAAAATACCATATTTGTAGCTCGCCTTCTCTGCCGCTTTGGACGCCATGTTTATTTACCGACAATACGCAATGCATTCTGGATGTCCCTTAATCCCAAGGGTGGTCTCGGAAAATCTCAATATTGAGGGAGATACAGCCCTCAGTCTTGCCCCTCAACCTCAACTTTCTGAGAATCGGGACAGCACTTACACTTCGCGGGAACGCGCATTTTGAGATTGAGGGTTAAGATTGAGGGTTAAGACAGGAATTGGAATTCACCCTTAGTGATGGGTCCAGAGATGTTTTGACTAACAGTTTAAACTAAGACAAACAAGCGAACAGATCAAGCCAGAGGTAGATCACTAGTTTTTGTGTTTGTGAGTTGGATCTCCTTTTTCCATGAGTATGGAAAAGTGATGTAACAGCTGTTTGTGGTCCTCTCTGTAAGTTAGGATAACAATCTGAGCCTGTCAGGAGCAAAAACAAGAACTTTTCAAACACCATATTATGCTAAAATGAGCCTCAGAGTTCAGGATTTTGACTCTTCAGTGCAGCTGTGGCTCAGTCTGGGGGGAACTGGAAGGTCAAAGATCCATGTCCCAGTAATGATGAAAGGTTTGAGGGTCGAAGTGGTAGCTAGAGAGGAGCCAGTTCACCGTCTGGACACAGCTGTGCCTCCCTTTGACTGAGGCTCTGTTTACACAACAACATTTCACAGCGTTTCACCCTGAAATGTAGGAAAACTCAATGAAAAAAAGGCAGCGTATATACGGAAACACCGGGGAATGAAAACGCTGTCGTACGCATGTCAGGCCTGAAGATGGCAATACTACAGTAGGGGACATGTACACAACAACAGTATAGAGGCCGAAGAAGAGGTGAGCGGATCATCTGGAGGTCGTTCCAAAAATTTCTTCTCTAATTGCAGAAATAGTGCAATAAATGCATGTTTTGTTAGAAATCAGTCAGTAGAATCAGCAGCAGAAGAACAAAACTGTAGGTTACTGTTGTTGTTTTTCGGTTCGTGCCTGGCACAAATACCATCCCCATGTAAACAGGAGGCTGAAAAGCAACAAAACTTTTGCGTTCCACTTGAAAACTGTTCTTGTGTAAACAGGACCTCAGTAACCAAAACACAAGCTGCAATCGACACTCAACCCTTTGCAGCTCCCTCTGTCTGACATTTATCCATCACAGCATGTTTACAGCATCCTGTTTCTTCATGTGTTTATTTCAGACTATATGAGTGAAACATTTAACCTCTTCTCTGGATTAAGGAGGCTCAGGACTGTGACTCCCCTCTGTTCTTCTGTCAGAGCCTCTTCATACTGTCTCACCTCCTCTCTGGCGATGGTCATGTTGTCCTGGACGTCCCCGAACACAGTGGGCTGGATGAAGTAACCTCTGTCTGCAGCCACGCCGCCTCCACACATCAGCTTGGCTCCCTCTCTCTTCCCACTGCTGATGTAACCCAGGATCTTGTTGAACTGCTCCTGGTCCACCTGCACAGGTGAGCACACAGGTGTGAGTGCTCTGATGTTAAAGGTCTATGTGCACCGCAGAGAGACTGTGTGATCTGTGTGTTTGTTACCTGTGGTCCCTGCTCTGTCTTCAGGTCAAAGGGGTTTCCCACCACTCGTTTCTTCGCTCTCTCCACGCTCCTCTCCACAAACTCGTCGTAAATATCGGCCTGGACGAAGGTTCGAGAGCCGGCGCAGCAGCACTGACCCTGGTTAAAGAAGAGAGCGAAGTGGGCCTGCTCCACAGCATCAGGCACTGAGAGGCAAAGAGAAAACACAAACTTTAACATCCTGAAACACTCAGACACTCTGTAGTTTATAGAAATTTTAAGGATCCATTCTCTCTTTAATAAAAAGACTAAAAATCCTGTTTTTGTTGTCTGGTTTTATCTGGTTTCTGTGCCATGATTAATCAGACTAAAATTAAAGAGTGAAAAATAAGTTGAATAGAAAAATGGTTTAGATCAATATGTAACATCTGCTACCACCGCACAGATCATGTTTTTTTTATATGTCTGACCATGACACAAATATTAATTTGAACGATATCTTGTAGTTTTGGACAGAATACGCACAGTTAGCGTCAGACAGGATGATGTTTGGACTCTTTCCTCCGAGCTCCAGAGTGACTTTCTTCAGGTTGCTGCTGCCTGAGGCCTGCTGGATCAGGTGACCCACCTGACAGACACAAACCAGGACAGAAGAAGGTAGTGACACCTTCACAACAGCAGAGCATGTGCTAAAATAAACTACAATTGTTTACTACTACAGTGATTTTTTATTTACTGTAAATCAATCGTATCTATGATGTTCCCACTTCGCTTGATGCAACAGGTCTGACAGTTATTTTTAACAGGTTGGTTAAATTTGACATAACAATGACTCCACTTCTAACCTTTGTTTAAAAGGAAGAAAAAATAAGAAGTGGAAACCCAAAGTTTGTGCTAACTTTTTTGGTTGAATTTGCAAAGTTTTCCTCATTGCTTGAAGTATTATTTGCCATTTTGATTAAACATCTCCAAATGTATTTGTAAACATGGCTGAAGCTTTTTCAATGCTCTACTCTTTGTGGTCACAAACTCCTGGGGAAACATTTGGTTTAGCTGAACTTTAGGGTTGTGGTTTTCTTTTCCTGTGTTAGTTTTTATATCCTCGCAGCAGTTTTCTGTGTACAGATACAGTAATTTGACCTAACACCTCACTCTGTCCTGCTCAGATTAAGACCTCCTGCTCCCATGTTTCCTTTGTGCCACTTAAAGCAATAACTCACATTCACAGGATGACCGTCTTACCTCTGTGGAGCCAGTGAACGCCACTTTATCCACGTCCATGTGTCGAGCGATGGCAGCTCCGGCTGTCGGCCCCATACCAGCCAGGATATTCACAACCCCTTCAGGGAAACCCACCTAAAAACACACAAACAGTCATATTTAACAATCAGCTCTCAAAGAACAGAGTGTGGATAGGACATTAATCTGTATCTGAGAATGATCCGCTGATAACGATGCATGCTTTAAACCAACCATTAACAGATACAGAGCAGATGAGGAGGTACCTCTTTGATGAGGTTGGCTACGTAGAGCGCTGTGAGCGGCGTCTGCTCTGCCACTTTCATCACCACTGTGTTTCCCGTGGCGAGGGCCGGGCCGAGCTTCCACGCCTGCATCAGGAGAGGAAAGTTCCACTGCAGAGAGAAAAACAGGAGGATGATGAGTACAACATCCAGCATTTTTACTCTATATCAGTGTTTAAAATATGGGGAAAGCAAAATAAAATACGAAAGTGAGAGGTTCCTGATACTCAAACATTGGCAAATTTGTTTCTACAATCAAACTCTACATGCATAAATGTCATAGCACAATCTACCTAACTGCATTTACTAGTTTGCAGAAGTAAAGTCAGACCTGTTTTCACCTATTTTCACAGAGTGAACTGCTTTTTTATCATCTTTATTTATGCGTCTGTAATGTGCCTCAGGTGTGGTCTATGTCCATTGAACCTTAAAATAATTCTACTTTGTTATTCTGCCTCTACTCAGACTGTTTTTTCCTCCACCAGGATCAGAGTCCTTGGTTAAATACTCCATTTGTGCAGAGACCGACCCCCACAGGTCAGCTGACGTGGTCTTATGTATTGAAGACACATCCCTTCGTGGGCCATGTGAGGGGGTTTAAGACCCAGGGGCTTGTTGCACCAGCTCAATAATTTGTGTTTTAAAAGTCCCACAAAATGAAGAACAGGTTTTTCCTTGTGCACACATGTTCTGGTCCTACTCCAGGCTTTCTGAAACCCCCCCTCTGGAGAAACATAACTGCTGTGAGGCCATGAATTTGCTCCAGTTGTTACATAAGTGAGAAAACATTACAACACAGCACTCAGAGACGCGCTGCTGTAAAAGTGGCCAACACACATATGACTGCAAACACCAACGACTCTGCTACTGTCAGGTTTTACAAATTTAGAGCAAACCATGATGGTAAACACAAAGTGAAGACTGTGTTTGCAAACCATGGAAGAACAGGCAGGTAAGGAATAATATCAAGGGGAGGCAGAAACAAAGACCTATTAACTTTCTCATTATTTGTGATCATTAGTTTGATGAAAACAACCTGAAACCATCTTTCTGCCCTGATTCATTCCTGTGGAGGGCATGACAGTGATGTGACATTTCAGCTCCAGTCCTGAAGGTAGCAGAGTGATAAGATAGGATCAAGAATGAACACATGATTCAAAGATATTGGCAAGCATCGTTTTTTGGTCTCTGCTGAAGTTTGAGGTCAGGAGTTGATCAATCTAGAGGCAGAAATCTCTACAAACTTTTCTGGCTTTTTATTTGTCTGCTCAGTTTCTCATGCTCTCAAAAAGGGTCTCAAACTCACAGCCCGCATACCACCAGTCACTTGATTTCAATTTATACTGAAATCAGGCTCATCGTGCTCATGGCCTGGTCCTTTGTTAGAATCAGCACATGTAACCAAACAGAAATAGACAAACAACAAGCACCTGCCAACAACCACAAAGTGTCATCAAAGCAGGATGTTTCTTTCACAGGCCAAAAGAAAAGTTGGTGTCAGGCACAGAGTGTTTCAGGGGAAGTGGGAGAACGATTACTTCTGTGGAGTTTAAAAGACAGAGTAACCGTTCTTACGGAGCATAACCTCACACAGTATTATTCAAGCAAATCAGGAGCGGTATGCAAAGTGCCAGGGAGGGGAGCAAACACAACCAGCTTCAGGGCTAAAGAAAGAGCTGGCAACACAACAAAATGTATTCTATAGAGCAAGAAAGAAAATGAACCAAAGAACAGACACAGACTTAGAGATGTCCATCTTCAAACTATACGTTTCAACGTCCACCTCCCTCAGAGCAAATGTGGACCACACTGAAAAAACTGCAATCTAAACAAGTCGTTATGTCTTATTTTTAGTAAAAACTGTCTTATTATCATAGATATAAGCTACCTTCAACTGATAAGTCCAAGAAAATATCTTATACCAAGTTATTTAAAGACAAAAATGAGGTCTGAATTGCTTGTAACAGGGCAAAAAAATATCTGCCAATGGGATAAGAAAAAAATTATTGTATTAAGACATCTTTCTAATTTCAAGAAACTTCACAAGCAAATCTTTCTTATTCCATTGGCAGATTTTTTTTTACCTGTTACAAGCAATTCAGACCTCATTTCTGTCCTTGAATAACTTTAAATAAGACATTTCTATGACCTGGTCTGGTGAATGTGGCTCAATCAAGAAAAATTTTGAAGTTTTTACTAAAAATAAGACATAATGACTTGCTAAGATTTCAGTTTTTGCAGTGCAGTTGTCTGAGAAGAAGAGCTCTCAGGTGTCTGACAGCAAGAATTCAGCACACAGTAACATATATCATTTTATGAGGCCCTTCTACAGGAGGGTAGTCTGCAGTAAACCAGTTAAGCAGGTAAGGACGTGTTTGGTCCCTGGCCCATTTAAAATGTCTTTATTTAACTCAGCTAGTGTTGGCTCAGAGGTTAATTTAGGTCAAAGTTGGACTGAGCATTTCAAGCAGAAGTACTGTTGTATAATCATTGCTTTCTGTTCGCTATTTATCCAAATAGTACCCTCCACCCTGCATACATAAGAAGACAGAGACCCATTTGATGACTGTTCATAGTTTTTGTTGACAGGTTCAATAAACCGAACAACTGGATATGATCTCTATATAAGTAAAGTTTAAGCTTTACCTCATTATTTGTTTATGTTTTTATTCAAGTTAAAGCAAACACTGATGCTTTCTTATATTCATTGAAACATTTTTTTTTCTATTTTAGGAGTTTTCTGGTCATTTTGCTGCAAACAGAGGGGAGTTTTCAGATGCTTCACAAACACCATCAGGAGGTGATATCCCATTTAAACCAGGTCTGGTAAAACCTGCTGGAAAAATGCAATTTTGAGATAAGATAACGCTCACGTGGACTGGCTAACAGTCATTAAATGATGATAATCAGGGAGTTGAAAATCAGGACTCGTGGCACGGAAGCTTCAGAGCTGAACACGCTGGTGAATCAAACTTATTTGTTCCAGCATGTTGGGGATGAATGTCATTTCATGATAAACAAAAAATTCTGAAGATATCAGTTATATAAGGGTTGTTACGTGTGAATGTGAGTTTATCTCTGTCTTTACCTCCCCTGACTCTGGACTGTTTCCTTGTTTGGAAATCATGTCCTCAGATAACCTTCTCCTTCAACTTTTCCTCTGTGCTGCACTGTGAACTCAAAATGCTACAATTCTACAGTTTCATTTAGCCGACGCTTTTATTCAAAGTGACAAACAATACAAGCGAGAATTGAGAATGAAAAAAAACATCGACAGTCACGCCCTGTTTGAGTCTGCAGAGAGTTTATGCCAGTCTTGTAGTTCATTGGCAGCTGTGTTTTCATGTTGTGGTGCAAAAACATACCAGGAACAGGAAAAACAAGGAGGACAACATAAAAGTTACAATCAGGAAAATACTCCACCCATGTGTGGAGCTGCTGTGTGCATGTCTGTGTGTTTGTGTGTGTGTTTATGTGTGGGTGGGTGGGTGGAGGTAGGAGACAGAAAGCATGTCTCCACAGAAACATCTGAATGTCCCTCCTTTTATCTAACTGGGTCAGAAGAGATTAAGTGAAACATTTTGACTCCTCCCCCTCACCGGTATGATCTGTCCACAGACGCCGATAGGTTCATGTCTGGTGTAGCAGAAGAAGTCTCCGTCAATGGGGATGGTCTTTCCCTCCCATTTGTCGGCCCAGCCTGCGTAGTACCTGAACAAAGAGACACAACATGAGTTTGGGTTATTGAGTAAGCAGAACAGCAGATCACATGACATTTGTAGATTGATGTAACACACACACACTATATCTTTATGGTGTGAAATAAAGTGAGCACTATGCTGTATGGATTTGAAAACACTCACTGACTTTTTTTAAACTGCCTAATGGGTTTTGTGAATACTGTCACACAGAAAAGGGTCGTTTCAGGGTGGGTCTGCTTTGTATCAAATGGTGCATTGACTCTCTCATCCCACTCTCTCTCTCTCCGTGTTTGTAGCACAAGAATCAGTGAACGGTTGTGTCAACATTCAGTGGATGAATGAAACTCTCCCAGCCTGCTGGAGCTGGAGCAGTAAACACGGTTATGTAACACTGACTCTGTTACACAGCAGTGTAAAACCATAGACTGTATAAAACATGGACGTAGTCTCCGTAACATGACCGGCTGTTACTGCAGCTCTGTTTTGAGGCTAAACGACGGGCCCGGCCATATTGGAAATGGGACGAGTGACGAGTGCCCAAACTCACAGCGATTGGGCGCCCGTCAGTCACGTGATCTGAGCTGTGGCTCTGATTGGGTAAGCTCTTAGTCCTAATATCTTCCAAACGGCCGAGTTAGAAAAAAACTCACCCCCCTCACAGTGGGAGCCGTTAGCAAAATTAGCGATCCAGACGGGAGACAGAGTTTGTACCAGGCTTTAAATACGCTGATTTCAGCTCTGAAAATGGCCTTTTTCCCTGTCTGCTTGTACAGTATTCCGGTGCTTCTGGAGCCAGCCTCAAGCGGTCACTGGAGGAACAGCAGCTTTTTAGCACTTCCGTGTTGTCTCATTTTTTCAGACCGGAGGTTGCCGCTCGTGTAAAACCCACTGATACACATCTGTGACACCTGAGATTCATAACACCTCTGGTTTCTGTGCACAGGGAAGCAGACTGCAGGGCAAAAACTGGAATCACAGCAAGTGTTTGTGTCTTTTTTTGGGCAAAGAATGTCTCATAAGAATCAATATGAGGCACATTGCACTGTTGAGGCTGGGCGATGAGAAAAGTTCTTGGATTTACGCGTGCAAATACATGAAAACAGATAACACACACACATTCCTCGAATTCAACCCCCCATACACACACAGACACACACAGACATCCCATTTTCCCCCTGACCCTTCCCCGCCCCATAGTTTATTTGTGTTGCTAATGTGCTTGAGGTCTGGTATTATGCTTTTTCTCCCTCCCTCTCTCCTTGTGTTCTCCCTTTCTATGTCTATCAATGTCTTTTTCGTGGTTCTTGGACGAGATGTCACTGAAATGTAATTCTGTTGCTCTGTAACATGTGAAACGACAAAAAGAGCATTTTGAATCTCTTCAATCTTCAAACTTGAATTTACCTGACAAGTCCAGAGAAATGTCTTATGTAACGATATCAGAGCAAACTTGAGCCAAGCTTGAAAAAAACTAATAATGGGTCAAACAAATTGTCTTGTTTCTTGAAAGAATAATGATTTGATACATGAAACTAAGCATTTTTTCTTACCCAATTGTTTTTTTTTATTTACTCTTTGCAAGCAATTCAGGGTGTTTTTTTTAATATCTTAACCTGAGACATTTTCTGGACTTTTCAGGTGAATGTTATTATTATAGCTATTATATTAAGACTAATAAGACAATTTCCACAAATAAAAAAGACAAACGCTTGCTTAGATTATCTGTTTTTGGAGTGCACTTCAGTGATCTCTTCTTAATGAGATTAATCTGAGATTAATCCTGATTGTTCTGTCAGACTGAGGCAACCAAAGTGTGCATCCATAAGGAGGACAAAGCAGGACATCACATTACAGGGAGGTGTGGGAAACAAACCTGCTCTATCACCTGTGTGTGTGTGTGTGTGTGTGTGTGTGTGTGTGTGTATTAGTTACCTGAGACATTTCACCACATTAGGCAGATCCACGCTGTAAGCAACAGCGTACGGCTTTCCATTGTCCAGAGTCTCCAGCTCCTGTGGAAACATCATGACAACATTCAGAGCTGAAAAGTCACATTCACTCCTGCCACCAGGTAAATACATGAATACACCGGAGGAGACAAATATAACTTGTTGTGATCTGACATTTTGAAGGACTCACAGCCAGGTAGGCAGAGTCCCGCTCGATGGCGTCAGCGAGTTTGTTGAGAAGCAGACCACGGTGAGAGGCGTCCATCCGTCGCCATGGTGACCCCAACTTGAAGGCATCATGTGCTGCTTTCACTGCCTTGTTCACATCAGCCTGGAAATAAAGCACCACATCATCATGAACTGTGTGAGCTTGTGTTTTAAAAAGAAATGGGAATGTTTCTGTGGAGGATCAGGTGCTGGAGAGGTGCAGGTTAAATAAAACAAGGTTCATAAATCAATACCAAGAACATTTCTAATAACACACAGCTTCTCTGGAGGGCTTTGAAAGAGGGGATGCAGGATATTACTGGCACGTTCTTGATATCAGATGATATCAGCTAAAAACTGAATGATCAGCCAATCTGCTCTCACTGTCACAAAGAAAACACGCCGAGAACAGAGATTATGCTTCCTCACTCTGTTTGTGACATAAGCTGAATTGTTCCTGGTTGTGGGTATCATTTATGATTGACTCAGGGAGAACATTAAGCAACAAAGTATTTTTATGATTCTGCACAGAAATTAATAATATAAAACAAATGTGTTCAGAGTGTGAACCATAAAACTGTACACTGATTCAAATACAGAAGACAGTTGATGATCTCTGCGGTTAGGTGTGCAGAAATAAAAAATATTGGTATGGATAACCCACCAAATGAGTTATTTGCTAAATATCTGCTATTGTTCCTCCCTATTTGAAAGCAATGAAATTCCAAAACTTTCTCTGGAGTCCACAAAGCAACAATAACAGAACGCCACAGTGAAAGATGAATGCTTTGTTATACCATGACTCAGCAGGACTGACTTTCTAAGAAATGTTTTACCAAGGGTGAGTCCAGAAAGTAAGCTACGAGTATAGACCCGCCTTTGAGTACATACAGAGGAGAAACCATCAGCTACATGTATATATGTGTATGTACATGTTTCACTAAAAGCAGCCTGAACAGTGGGTTGTCTCTAAGTTCAGCTCAAACAAATTAAAATTAACTATTTTGCATTCAATGATTTTAAAGTTACTATCAGGAATATTTCACCTCCTTTACTCAGAAGACAGAGACAATATTTGAGTTATTTCATAAAATGAAGTTCACTTCATGTGTTTAAAGTTTAAATAAAGATGTAACTCTGTCAACACATATGCATGAATACTGTCATTCAACCCCAAACCTTTTTACTTTATGAATCAGCCTTTAGCTTTTATAACTTACAACTAACATTTCAATAAATCCTCAAAAATCACTTCTACTTTTGGATTGGTGTGTTTAGGCCAAAAGTGTAGTGAAATTTTCACCTCTACATAATTTTGTTGAATAAAAACTGTCATTTTCTTGTCTCAGCCTCACTGGAAACAGTAAATTACACAGCGGCTTCATTCTTGCTAATTTCATCATTGTCAGGTCTTTACTCAAGAGAAGAAGAAAAATAATTTTCAATTTTTTTTAACATATAGCAGTAGATAAATTATTTCTGATGCATTCAAGGAAGCCA
The DNA here is from genome assembly GCA_008086565.1 of Thalassoma bifasciatum. Taxonomy (NCBI): domain Eukaryota; kingdom Metazoa; phylum Chordata; class Actinopteri; order Labriformes; family Labridae; genus Thalassoma; species Thalassoma bifasciatum. The sequence continues at coordinate 78,823 of RPOG01002494.1, forward strand.
GGAAATCAGAACACTGATTGTCTTCAGTGACTCAGCATCAAGCAGATTTGGGTCTGATTGATTTTGCTCTTCATGAGTTTCTGTTTGTAGAGGGTAATGAATCGACCTCACATCAAAGTGGGCCTGTCTGCTTTTACTCTGCATATAGACACAGCGTGAGTGTGTGTTGTTGTGACTGTGTGTGTGCACGCTTACCTCATCAGCCTCTGCCACCTCACAGATCACCTCTCCAGTCGCTGGGTTGAGGGTGTGGAAGGTTTTTCCGCTCACTGAGTTTTGCCACTCGTTGTTGATGAAGAGCTGAAACAGTCAAACGTCTCATTAAAACACTTTTACGCCAAGATAAAAGAAATCATTTTATCTCACTTTAAGAGGAAATAAATCAATAAACAAAGCTGTGCTGTCATGTTTCATGGCCAACATTTCCTTATTTCCTCATTATGGGTCAGGGTTATCGTCTCTACACTCTGCTCTCTGCTCTACAGGTGACGACTGTGACCTGAGCTGTTACATCATAACCAGGCTGAAGGTGAGTGAACCAGGAAAGAGCAGAAATGAAGACAGTCACTTAAAGAGCAGAAGATCCTCATCCAAAAACAGATTTCCTTTGATACCAGGAGTGGGCTTAAGGAATGAAGCTGCACAGATCTGAAGACACAACCTGAAGCAGTCCTAGTATCACTGTATCAATGTCCATTTAGCTGACATATTAAAACATTTTAACTGAGGTCAGTTTAGCCTGTTTAATAAGTTTTTGCATTTCATTCCTTAGATGCCCCTTGTATACAATGTGTATATATTTTTTTACTTTTTTTGTTATTTTAATTACTAATGTTGTCATTATTTACATTATTTTAGTGTAATACATTGTATATTTTATATTATTTCATTAAAAATATTACATCAGCTGCCCAAAGACAAAGCAACACTTCATCGGATTCCAGAAGTAAAACAAAAAAAACCCATTAAAATAAAAACAAAACAAAAAAACAGTGCAGCAACTGCTTTTGCCTGTAGGATTAAAAGGGTTAAACAACATACTGTAATCAGTTTTTTATATATAACATGAATGAAAAGGCCTGGATGACTCATTGTGGTTATCTAATGCTGGATAAGATCCTTCAATAACATTCAAGGCATTGACCTAACAGTTTAAAACAAACACAAGAGCTGTTTTCTCTGCAAGATTGTATCAGAAAACATTTTCTCCTTTATTTATTCTTACATTTAGACTCATAGGAAACAGCTCTACCGATTCATCTCTTATTTTGGAGATTAACTTTAACATTTAGGAACACATTTTAAATCCTGATAGTTTGTTCTTCTGTTGTTGTTGTTTTTCAGGCGGTTCAACAGTGTGTAAAATTATTCTCTCATCTGACCACAACAGAGGCTGTGTATAGTCTGTTTGTGTTACAATCAGTGCTGTCAGTGTTGACAAGCTAATCCTGAAATAACTCAGGAATAAAGACAAACTCTACCACTGAGCCACAGCAGCCACAGGTCAACATTAATGTTGAATCCAAATATGACAAAAGTACTGAGAGTTTGAGTCATCACCTACAGGTTAATCACAAAGGTGCAACTAACCAGACTGATGTCAGCAGGTAGATGCATCTTAAAAGCCAACAGGTCGGTATGATGGAGTTTGAATCACCACCTTAGCCAAAGAAGTTAAATACAGTTAACTGGTGGCATTTGAGGTAGAATGAACACTGAGCACAATCGTAAGTTTTCAAAGTTTATTGTATGAATAGTTCATTTCACAGGGGAAGTGTCTTATACACATCTGCTGACTTTTGACTCATAAAATCATTTTGGTAGAGGAAGTGTTCAACCGCACTCGGCTTAAAATGGAAAGTAGCTTTTCTTTCTGTTAACCTCCAGATGAACTGTGTGGCATCTTCCTGTTTATTCTACTGTGTATGAGCAGAGGAGGATAGTTGTGCTTTACTAAAAGATACATTTCAAACACAGCTGAATTTCACACAATGAGATCTCTGTCTCCTTCCTGTAAGTTGTTGTTTCAAAACACACTGGTGCAGTGAAATATTTATTTTGAAATAAAAAAGAATTAAAAATCTGATTTTTTAAAAGTGTATTAAGATCTTGGTTATACCTGCTTAAATATGTTAATATAACCTTAAACTTTTTTTTATCACAAAATAGTAAGGATTTTTAACTTGTAAATATAAATATAATTTGTCAAGATTGTGTCTTAAATGAAGTGGTGAATACAGGTTAAAAATTGAAACATTTGACATTTTTTTCCTGGGCTTATACCATCCAAAGCTGACATGATTGGTCATTAATTTTTCAAATATTTTGTTCAATTTTCTGAAACACAAATGATATCTCCAAAGTTATATGGGCAGAAAATCCCGACAGGACATATTTATTTTCAATTCAAAAATGTGATTTCTGGTTATACAATAAACTATCTTAACTAAATGGAGATGAAAGGCAGCACGTGCAACATAAATTTACCCGACATGCCGAAATTGAGACACTGACAGGTGAGTTTATGGACTGAGCTGTTTGTTGCTGCACAATAACATAAAACTGAGTCAAGCGAAAGGACGCATTATTGACGTAAACAACCTCATGCTCGACTTCTCTCTTCAAAGCATCTGAGACACAAGTTTATGAAACAAGTTTCATAACAAACCAACCAGCTGTTTTGTTTCTTTATCCAGCTTATTCGGAGCAAACTGCGCAGTTTTCACTGTGACAGTGAGGGTGAAAAAGTTGGTGGACGTGGACTTTGATTTAAAGCTCTGCAGCTTTTACTCTATGGTTTTATTTACGATCAGAACCAGGATCCTGGTTAACAGTTACACCTGAAGGATCACAGCCTCTTAAATATTCTCCTCTGTGTTTGCATTTACAGAAAATTCAGAGGTGAAATGTTCTGCAGCGTGTCCGCTTGGACACTTGTTGAGTGCGCAGTTGGCTGACGTTCACTGTGGTGTGAACTCCCGTGATCGTGGGCTAACCTGTGCACCGTACTCACCTTGTTGAAGTGGATCTCCGGCTCCGTGCACGGAGCTGGGATAGCAGCTGCAGAGAAGTGACAGGCCGACAATCGGCTGCTGAGTCGGGGCAGAGCCCTGGAGACCACGGAGCGGAGCATGGTGCGTGTTCTCGACACGGAGCGTCAGTCAAACAGGCTGAGAGAGGACGGAGCAGGCCGAGGCCGACGGAGGAGGAGACCGAGCTGAGCTCCACGAGGGGGCGGGGCCACTGTGCTGACGTCACGTGACTCATGGTCATTTTATTTCGCGCGAGATTTCAAGCAGCTGTTCCCAGTTAACGACAGAAATTACAGTGAAACTACGACTTTATCAATTTATAAACCCTGCAAGAAAATTGTATTGTGTTTGTTTGTGATAATAATATGCAGGGTGTCTCTAAAGACTCCTTACAAGTTTAAAAATGTATTAAAAAGGAGCTGATAAGACATCTCAACTAGATTTGTGAAATTTCTGATGCCCACCACCAATAAGTTATGCTACAGCAAACATGGCAAGAAATTGGGGATTATCTTGATGTGCTTTGTGCAACTAATGATGCTCACATAGAGATGTTTTAAAAGAGGTAAGAAAAACTTTGACAACCACTGATTTTAATTTAAAAAAACAAAACAAAACAAAAAAATGGTTAAGATATCTTATCAACTGCCTTTGTAATACTTTTTGTTTTTAATTGTAAAGAGACTTCCCGGACACCAAGCATATTGCATACAATGAATGTGTATTTTTAAGTAAAGATATTTTACAAATTAAGATGACCTGGAGAGCTGTGATGGACATAGATCTGCACATTTTATGTACCTTTTCTTGTTATGAAGAAAATTCCAGACAACCAACTAAATATAAATATGGTAAGTACTGCTATCCATCTACTGCTTTTGAATGTGGTATGTAGTATAACTGTTCTGTTGGGTCTATTTGCAGTAGGCAGTGCTTGTCTATGGTTTGGTATGGCAGGAGTAGAAGAGTATGGTGCCAAAATCTGCCCGTCAAAAAAAAAAAAAAAAAGGGAAATTGTCTTCATTAAGATTTTTGTTTTGGCCCATAGTGAATCAAAATTTTGTGATAAGAAGTCGAAATTTTGAGTTACAAAAAAGACAAGATTTTTAGATAAAAAGCGGGAAATGAGGAATTCAAAGGTCAAATTTTTGGGATAAAAAAGTCACATTTTGATCTTTCATTGCATTAATCTGACACCTCGGATATTCAGTGTCATACAGGTTAATAGAATCCTAATTGCAGTGTTTGGCTCATCCTCCTGTCCCGTCGTGTCACACTTCAGCAGGTCCAGTAGGGGGCGATAATGAGACCTGACAGCGCAGAAGCAGAAGGAAACTTCAGCCTGACAACAGCAGAAGAAGAACATGGAGGGATCAGCTATCCTCATACGCGCACATTACATTCATTAGAAAGATATTTATCGTGCACCGCATTATTGTGTTTGTTCCAGGAAACATGGGACACAGAGAGTAACATATAAACAAGAGAAAAAGCCACAGAGGAGACGGTTATAACGGGAACTGTCCGCAGGTTGAGTCAGTGGAGCTAACTGAGTTAGCTTCTGATGTGCTAACATCGTTACTGTCCTCAGAGCTTGTTGTTGTTGTTGTTGTTGTTAAACTAAGAGGATAATTCAGACTTTGAGGAGCTGATATTTACACACACAGTGTCCAAAGCATCGATTAAGGTGAGTCTGGTAATACTTCCATCCTACTTTAATGATGAACCTACTTTAAGATCAGATCAGTGTAAGACCAGTGTTAACTTTCTCCAACTCAGCTTTACTTTCAGGAGCCATGAGGAATAGTTAGGACTAAATTAACAGTTCTGTGTAATTCATTTACATATAAGATTATTTAAACTCTATGTTTTCTCCCAGCATGGCACTGAAGTCCGGAGAGGATCGTCTGAAGGAGATGGAGGCTGAGATGGCTCTGTGAGTATTTACAGTCACACAAACCCAACAATAAATGTTCTTATTATAGCAGCAGACACTATCTACAGTAAAGTGTGCAGAGACTGAATGTGGACATCAGCAAGGAAATACTGGATTTTCCACTCAAAGATTAAATCAGTTCAAACAAACTATCACTATGAGGTACAACTCTAAAGAGAGGAAGCTATGGTTTACTATAAAAAATCAAATTAATCCTTTATGTAACTGAGAAATATTGCAGATGACATGTTAAATGTTGAAGCCGATACATTTTATTGCTTTGATAGAATTCATTCCCGTATTAAATTCAATGCCAGCATCACTTATGTGGAAAAGTTGAAGCATGCAGTGTGTACAAGTTTGTGTACTTCTTATGCCTGTTTGGAAGATAAATGTGATGACCTCAACCTCAGCTGTTTGATTTTAGATCATAGAAAAGCCCCTGCCATGCTTCATCTTTGACATCTTTTATCACTGACTTGTCAATGAAACAGTGATGCCTTTAATTTAGAAAACAGGGACTTAAGCTCCCAGCTGCCAAAGTGTATACACCTAAACAAATGAAATAGAACAATTTCCTTCATCACTATTTAATTTTGATTGTGGGACAGCTGTCGGACATCTGTAATAAGTCAGTAAATGTATTTCTTATTTCACTAGACGACTATTTAGAAAGAGTAACATGAGTTTGGTTCTCATCCTCTCAGTGAGATGCTCAATACCTCTAGTTGCTGTAGCCCTCATATTTCTAATCTCATTTGTCCCTCACAGCTGAAGTTTGAAGTTGGATCATTGTTACTAAGAGTAATGAAAGAAAAACAAAATACAACAAAAAATGCAAATAATATATATGAAGTGGCAGTAAGATGATATATTCCTGGAGATTCTGCTCTAAGAAAAACTTCAAACAGAGTGAATCACCCTGTTGTAAATTAGCATACTTGCTAGCCTTTCTCAAGGCAACTGCACTATTACAGTTTGGGACGACATCTACCATCTCATTCAACAAACTTTCCATACTTCCGAAGCTTCTTGAAAGAGAAACATCTCAAACAGAATAATTATGACAGGGATGAGGTATCATTTCCCAGATAATAATTCTAGTCTGAGGCAACTGTAAACAAAAATGCTGGTTGTTGTATTTTGTCATATTTGTTGTTCGTTTGTTCATGTTTGTCAGAAGTTTCTGTTATTTTGAATCAAGAGGAAACTGTTCTCTTACCCTAGCTGTGTTTTTTCTGCTTCTCTAGTTTTGAGCAGGAGGTTCTGGGTGGTCCAGTACCTGTCACAGGAAGCCCTCCTGTCTTGGAGGGTCTACCTGTTGCTCTCTCTGTTACTGCAGTTCCTCTGGTGCGCCCCATTATAGGCACCAACACCTACAGACAGGTGAGTATTGCTCTGATCTGATTCTTCAGCTGAGAGTCATAGGTTTGCTTCTCTCACTCCTCATGTCCTCTCTTTGTCTCTCTCTTTCAGGTTCAGCAGACGTTAGAGGCTCGAGCTGCAAGTTTTGTTGGTCCTCCACCACCGGCCTTTGTAGGACCAGGTGACAAATCAATGTTGAACACTTAGCTATGATGAAATATTGAAAGGTGCCTCTATGTTTGACTTTGCTGCCTCCTTCTCTCCCAGTTCCACCAGTTCGTCCTCCCATGTTGAGACCGGCTTTTGTCCCTCACATCCTGCAGAGACCTGGTACGATCACTTTCAGACAAATCATACAAGCTACCTCATGAACTTACAGCATTTCCTCCCTCGTTTGTTGACACGAGGTTTTCATGATATCTTTGACATACGTGTTCTTCTGAAATCATCACAGCTAAAATACACCACATCCGTCACCGCTCTGTCACAGCACAAAATCAATTAGGATTCATTCAAGTCAATGTGTCAACTCACACTGCACCTGTTCAGTTGCGGCCTGGCTGTGTGCCGGCGCAAGTGATTAATGCAGCAAACTTATTTCTGCTGGAGGATGCAGCTGTGATGCCTTAATTCAGTGTAGCCTGTGACTTTCAAAATAAAACATACTGTGTCAAAATTAGATTGTGTCTAGCTTGACTATGGGTATAAATGGACATAATGAGAAGAAACATGCCAGGAGTCAGCAGATTTAAGGTTTTACAGTCCAACATGAAATAAGAAAGACATGTATGGAGTGGGGAGCACGGGAACTCCTTTATCTCATGACACTAACTGTCCATCAGCTAGGTGGCTTGGCAGATGTAACACGCAGTCAGTGTGAGTTGACAAGTACAGTCAACAAACACCACAGCGTAGACGGAATGCAGATGGATGCAGTGTATTACAGGGGTTATGGGAGATTTATGTGAAGACTAACACTCCAGAAGTGAACCATCAGTTTTTGTTATGTGTCTGAGGGATCATTGCTCTAATCCTCAAATCACGACTCAGCGTTCACGCGCCTGTCGTTGTCTGTGCCTTTAGGAGGTCAGCGGCTGCCCATGATGCGTGGTCCTCACATCGCTCCTCCTCTCCCTCGCCCTCCTCCCCCTCCTCCCATGATGCTCCCTCCCAACCTGCAGGGTCAGGGACCTCCAGGTGCTCCCCAGCCCATCCAGCACATACGGGCACCTGCTCCTCAGGTTAGTGTCACCATGACAGCAGTCCAAGTGAAAAGCATTAAGTGTTGTGTCCTGTTTAGCATCACTGATAATGTAATAACACTTTGGGTGTGTGTTCATGTGTCAGGTGACTGAGATGGTTCCCATGGTTTCAGCCCCACCCTCCAGACAGGAAGTTCCTCCTCCCATCAAACCAACACCGTCAATCATCCAGGCTGCTCCGACCGTCTACTCTGCTCCTCCTGCAGGGCCCAAAAGAATCGACGTCAGAGCTCAGAGACAGGCCAGGATGGTACCTGAACTTTGACTTATTTTTAACTTCGAGCTTCACAAGTTTGGTGTTTAAGAGGATCATGAAAGAAAAGTGAAGGAGACAGAAAACATGACTTTAACGCTGCCTCCAGTCTGTATGGGTCATTAGAGAGAGGCATGAGGAAAACCAGGAAGTCTTTAGCTGTGTGACCTGAGGTGACATGAGTGTCTCTGATTGGCTGTTTCAGGAGGAGCTGGCGGCACGGGTTGCAGAGCAGCAGGCAGCCGTGAAGGCTGCAGGTCTGTTGGATAAGAAAGAGAGCGACGACAGCGGCACCGTCATCGGACCCAGCATGCCTGAGCCTGAGCCCCCCCACCCCGAGGTGAGCCACAAATCTGCACCCGTCTGATTCAGGTCCAATAAAACTTTCAGAAGGAACCAGCCTGATACAAATGACTCTATGGAGTTTGAATATCATCATAGTCACATGTGAAAGCTGATGAGTTGAAACAACAGGAACACTTCTCAAAACATCACTGCTCTGAATTGAATTCTGGTGATTTGATGAACAGATTTATGCAAACAGGCAGAGAACTTCAGGTGAACCAGCACCAAATGGATCCAGAGATGATAAGGAGAGCTACCCTGTACCTTTATCTGTCTGAACTTTAAATCTTTTTCTCAATGATCACTAAAAAATAACAACAAATGTGAAAGATGTGGTGTTTGTGTGTTTGTGTTTCAGCCTGTAGAGAGCACCACAGAGGACAAGAAGAAAGGGAAGGTGGAGAAAGTGAAGAAGTGTATCCGAACTGCAGCAGGAAGCAGCTGGGAGGACTCCAGCCTGTTAGAGTGGGAATTAGGTAAAGACCAGAGTGAACACAGCCTGAGACCACCAGATAAAAACACTGTAAAGGGACCTCGAATAATACAACTAGTTGAGCTTATCAGATCAATAGTGTGCAAAAAAATCATGTTTATATGTCAACATCCAGAAGATATCTGGAAAATACTTCACTAACCTTTTTGCAGAAAAGTTTTAATTTAAGGAGGATTCCTCATGTCAGGATGTTGTAACATGTTCATCATGTCAAAGTGTCTCTTGTCTTCTCTCTGGGTCTCAGATGATTTCCGTATCTTCTGCGGTGATCTTGGAAACGAGGTGAATGACGACATTTTGGCCCGAGCCTTCAGCAGATACCCATCTTTCCTCAAAGCGAAGGTGAGCTGCTTCACTCCTCTGACTCACATGAATCATGGTTCTTCATCCAGATTCATAAGATGCTGCTTCTACAGCTGCAGTCTTAAGTGAAACATTATAGAAGGGTTGATTCTACTGTTGTTGTTTATGATCAGGTGGTGAGAGACAAGCGAACAGGGAAGACGAAAGGTTACGGCTTCGTCAGCTTCAAGGATCCAAATGATTACGTGCGAGCTATGAGAGAAATGAACGGTCAGCCTCTCACTTCAATCAGTGCTGTGCTCTGATAGTGTTTCCAGTCCTCACTGTTCTGTCTTCATGTTGGTTTGACTCCCACACTGAGGGATAACTCCACGTGTGTTTGTGTGTCTGCAGGGAAATACGTGGGCAGTCGTCCCATCAAACTGAGGAAGAGCACGTGGAAAGATCGGAACATCGAGGTGGTTCGTAAGAAACACAAAGAGAAGAAGAAGCTGGGTCTTAGGTAGTGTGTCTGTGTGTGTGTTTAATGCCCCCCAGTGGATGAACAAAGACACTGCAGGAGAGCAGGATTTATTTTAATGGCTCTCATCAGGAGGCGTTGTGAGGTTGTATAAAGTTAAACTTTTTCCTTCGTTCAATAAAACCATCATTTCTACCTCTGAGGTTTGGTCGCTCTTCATTTCACACTCAGTGCTTTTACACAGGGAGGGAGACAGAAAGAGTGTAAGTCTGGTTTTCTCTGGCAGGTTGTTCCAGAAGGTGGTGGCTCTGACAGAAAAGGTCAAAGGTCACGTTTAATCCTCAGCCTTAATTTTAGGATGGTGAGCAGAGCCTGTGGAGATTAGGTGAAGACTGGCTCTCATGGACCAAGGAAACCAGAAATAATTTTTGGTCAAAGTCTAGAGCGTCTTTAAAAGTCAAAACTGAAATATAAAAGTCAATCCTATAACACATCAGGAGGCAGTGCATGGGAACTAAAACAGAAGTGATGTGGCCTTTGCTTTTGAGTTCTAGTGAGAAACCATACAGCTTTGCTTTAGATGGGGATGAGTATCAATCACCAGTTCCTGTAGAGACTTCAGTAGAAATGGTTTGATCCAGAAAATAAAATTTTGTATTTTGTACTTTGTAGAAAATAAAAACCTGCCAATTTCATCTCCATCTTGATCACTCTGTCAACAATTTAACAAAATTGAACACGATCTATAGGGAACAACACAAGTATAAACATCAGTTTTCTTAATCCTGCTCAGAACTTTTCATCACAATCTGGAGGTTTGATATCGAGAAAAGCTAAATAACTTGTTTCCCCTTTGTAAAACATGGTTCCCAAAGATGACTTGATGTATAATCTTAGATAAAATTAGATAAAGAACATCATGAGACAGACCTGAACTCTGTTCCCAGCGTTCTGAGAAGCACAGGTAGAAACAGTCTGACAAACATGTTTTTGATCACTTTTTATTTAACTATTGTTAAAACACAATGTTAACTTTATACACTGAATTAAAGAAACTGCATCAACATGTCTACATTCACAGCTGTTTCAGCAGAGCTCACATGAAGCAACTGCTGTTCATTATTTTGTGCTTTCAGAAACAGACGGAAGCTTCTTGGTAAACTGCGCTCAGAGAGGATGAGAGACGTTGGAGGGGTGGAAACCTTCGATTAAATCAGATTAAATGCTTTGAGAGAATGTGTAAACAGATGAAATCATCCCCCTGAGTTAGCAGCTCCTTCAAACTACAGTTCCCAGCAGCTCCTCAGCCGCTGTCCGTCCATTGAAGATGACATCATTCACCGACACGCCATCAAACGAGGAGCCGGTCAGAGTGAGTGGCAGGTTGTTCTGCTTTATGAAGCTGCGCATGGACTCTGAAGAGACAGACATTAAAATCATGATTCACCTCACAACAAGTGATCCATCACACTGACAACGTAACAGCCGTTAACGCATCTTATCACTCAGCTGTGTTTAAGATTTTGGTGAGATTCATTTCATATGTTTGTTCATTTCAAACCCATGAAAGAGTATAAAACAAAACTAAAAACAACAGAAAGATACAGAACAGAAAACTTTGCAAATAAGGAAAAAACTCCTTCAGCATTAAAATGATTGCTGTTAAAATATCAGAAAAGGAGCAAGAAGAATAAACATGGCAAATCTCACTCTCCTCCCTTATCAATGAATAAATAATCCAGTCAGCTCCTCTATATAGATTACCTAAATTTAGAGAGCATTCAATATAGTGTTGTATAGAGCAATTCCTTCATACTACCTTTATGTAATTATAGTGCATAAATATATGTTTGACTGGCCAGTACTTCAAAGAAACTGCAATTTCTCACTGCTGTGATGGATTCAACTGTTATCACAGACAAACAATCTCATAAATCGACCTAAAATGATCTGTTTCATGTGACTTCAGGTTGGAAACAAAGAAGAAAAAAAGTCATAACAATAATAAACATTCTGCACTTTCAACACAAAAACGTAATAATCCAAGGGTGTTACTAGTATCTTGATATGATTTTTAGCTCAAAAGAAAATCCCTATTTTTATCTCACTGGTGTTTTAGAAACCTTTATTTCAGCCTCTCACTGAAAGACTTTGTTTCAGCTGCTGTTGCTTTAAGGCTCATCCCCTACAAAAACCCCATCTTCTCTGATTGGCCTAGGGGCCTCATTCCAGAAAGTCTCATAGGGATTGTGAGTTATATTTGTGAGAACATGGTGTTTTGATAACTTAAAGGCAGATTCAGGCATTTCTACAACAAGTGAATATATTAGCACTGTTACTTTATACCCATGTTTTAAATATGGGGGAAAAATGCGCTGTGCTGAGAGGTCACCCAGGATATGAGTCCTTGAAGACTTTATTTGGCCTTATCCATCTCTATCTCTATTTCTATGGTGGACATGGTGGAGTTGATACTCACCGACTTTACGATGATGTCCCAGAGAGTACTGAGGTATACAGTCCTGATGAGAGAACAGCAGACATCATGACTACAACACTAACCTTACAATTAGCATGCTACATTAGCTCATCACCAGAGAAGAGAAAGAACTTTACAAAGAATAAATCCAGAAACAGCAGGATAAGTAAGAATAAATAGAAAGTGAATGGAAGATTGAATCAACTCAGGATCCTGGAAAATTTAATAAATGCATTTGTCTCATTTTAAGTCTCACTGTTCTGGAAATGAGCCACATTCAGCAGACAGACAGATATCCAAGCTCCTTCTCTCTGATAGCTGGAATAAAATGTTCTTTATCAAAAATATCTGACCTGCTGCAGCCGTGTCTACTTGTTATGAGCAATGACGTCCTTCTTTTTGGCTGATAAGTTATTTTAAGAACAAAACATATGGACAGGAAGAAGTTAAATTGGACTTTTTGCAGTGTATTGATGAGCAGTTAGTGTGGTTATTAAAGCATTGTGTAGTCAGAGAACAATAGAATAATTCCTCTCATTCAACAGACAGTGTTTACAGCTGAACGTGTCTGAATAATACACACATTAGGATTGATTTCTCTCATTTGTGTTAACACCTGTGTGTGTTTGTGTGTGTGTGACAGTCTGAGTGTGTGGTACCCTCTGCAGCACCACTCGGCTCCAGCTGGGTGCTGAGCTCACTCCCAGGTGTGTCTGCACGGCGCTGGTGGCCCTCGCCAACAGTTTCTCCTCTGTGACTGAATCTGGATCTCCAAACACTTCCTGGAACCAGGCTCCGCCCATCATCACCTGCAGGAC